>CM065052.1:269502875-269722875 GCA_032883995.1 Coronaproctus castanopsis
TGTGTATATGCAATATACAAATAAATAAAATTATATGAATTTTTATATAAAATTTAAACCTCATGTATACCATGTCATGGTTGCGATTATTGCAGCACGCTGTATAGATTATATCATATTGGTTATATTACACACTTTCGAACTATTTAAAATTAAATTAATAAAACTCAGATACACTTATAAATGAATCAAGTTGTTGATATTGTAAAATTACAATTACGCGGTAATTCTTGTTATAGTTAAATTTCAATTTTTGAAGAATGTTAAATGTAGTGATTTTTTGTTAAAATAAACAATAAAAAGGAAGTTACAATCACAATTCTTTTTTTCTGTAATTTTAAATAATGAAAAAAAAATGTTCGTAATTTTATCTTATTTTTTGTTGTTTATTTTAGTTTCAATTTACTTCCAATTCTATTTAAATTCAATTCAATATTACTCTTCTATATTTCAAAATGTGCATAATAAATATAATAGTGTAAAATGCGACTATGTGCACACCTGTATAATAAACAAAGAAATAAACAATCAAAATAAATATGACCTTAACTTAATAAAATATTTTGCCTTAAATTTAGCGATCAGAGAAAACATTATAAAGCTGTACCAGTTGTGATATAATGAACATATAACAATGTATTTATATATATACATACAAATAACTACGTTGTTAAAATATATGTAATCAAGATCAAGGCAATAAAATGCAATACAAAATATAATAAATAAACATAATAGCGATTTTTTGTGTACAGTTCCTGAACAACATGCTAAATACAAAGCTTATTTTAATAAAGCTCAAATAATCCGGAAGAGTAAAAGTGGGTTAATTATTCAATAAAATGATAAGCGGGCTTAGGTTAAACAATTTGGGCGGATTACTGTACTCCAGTTCGATCACCTTCAATATAATGTATGTAGTGTTACTTTAACTGTTATTAATAATTATATAGGAATATCATCATATTAAATTAATTTGGAGCATAGATAATAAAGTATGAAAAATTAAATTATTATAAGAAATATCAAAATACAAACCCAAGGAGAAAGGCTATCTGCAGACGATTTAGCGATTGGGTAAAATAATCTGAAAGATGCAGTAAAACAAACAGATATTTAAAAAAAAAGAGCAGAAGAAAAAGCAGAAAATGGTGGTCTAGTTATATTTTTGGAAAAAGTAAAATTCATGACCCCTCTCAGTTTGAATATGAAAACTGCCAGTGTTTTCGAAACGTTACATGATAAAAATATCAAACACGGTTTACTCCGATCATATCCTAAACGTATCGATATCAACCGTGAAGTGAAAAATGTATTTAGTAACAAATATAGACTATTTCAGACTCAGAAGGAAATTGCTATAATCGTAAGCTTTGCCGCAAATATTTAGGAAAAGCGAATGAGAGAGAAATATGTTCGGCGAAGCTGATACCGTTAAATCGTTACTAGTTAAAGTCAATAATAAAAGTGACAACTTTTGAACTTTGATCGATTTCGTATACCATTCGGTTCCGTATAATGATATTCTTGTTCGATTATTTAATCCGAGATAATATTCGCCGAAACGGCACAAACCGAACAGTATTAATAAGACGTTCAACGTTAATGAAAACCACAAAACGGTTTTACCGGATTTTTCACCGATTATCAATACGTATACGAACGTGATCAAATGCGAAAACAAAATACCGACTATGAAGTAGATAACGATCAATTGATCGACTAATACGCGACCGATGTAACGGCGAATGGAAACGTAATGACGGTAACAGTCGATAATCAAACGTGTGTAAACTTCGTCACGAGCTTTCAACCATCGACTCTGGTGAATTTCGTACAAACGTTTTTTACCGCGATATTTATCGATATCCGGTTTTAAATGATCCTTTCGTTCGTTTACTAAAAGGTCCGTATGAACGATTACGCTGATTAACGAGTCGATTTCCCGGACGTAAACGTCGTTTAAATAATAATACAGATACAGTTGGGAGTGAAAGCATAAGGCTAACATTGAACCGCCTACGTGTAAAACGACCGACCAACTTATCCTAACGAATACGTTATGTTTTATATCGAAAGGTATCCAAGGATCAGAGAAAAAAAATTTATCGTAACCAATTCCGGTTCCACAGAACGAAATTAAAAGTATTAACGGCAACGCTAGTATCACGATCACGTGCATGTAAATACCCGAAATTACCTTAACAAAATTCCGTTTCGATTCCCGTTTATTATGTAATTCGGCATGTAATTCGGCTTGTTCGCGATTCGGATATCGATATATATCGTCGATATTAGCGAATAACCGATTAATCTCATTTCGTTTTCGTCTCGTATAGAGGCAGATAAATCCGAATAATTGAATGATAATGTAATTTAGAGTTTCTCCGTTAGCTTCTAACGATCCGAAATTTTTCAAACCGTTCATTACGACATTCAACGTAGTAATGCAAAGACAAAACGCCCAAATTCGAAACATCGTCGAATCACCTGCGCATAATGTCGTTCTTGAAAATAAATTTAAATAAATTTCGTACAATTCGTCGTAATTCGGTAATCTTAATTGATACATTTTTCGTTTGTTGCAAAAATATTGGAATTAACGTCGATACGTTTAGTCGATAAAACTAATTCTTTCGGTTTGGTCAATTCGATACGTTTCTGATACGGTAAACATACTTTCACTGTTTAATAATAGAACAGTCTAACGCACTAACGATCGCTACGAAGGACGTTCTGATGTATTATGCATTTTGTTTTTGAACAGGTAACGGTAACAACGTATGAGGATCAAGCTGTACTACTGTTTTTAACTATTGTTATTATTATTTAAGTTTATTACTTTGTTTTCCTAGCAATTTTTATTAAGTGAAACACCTTTCAGCAGGATATTCGAGCTGAATTGACAACGGGTTATGCTAAATATATATACATACATACATATATATATATATATATATACATATACATATATACATATATATATCCTCCGGGGGGTACTTTGTACCTTTCGGCGACCGGCGCTCGAACCGGAAAGGGGCGCATCCACAGGTGGGCCTACAGATATGTAGGTTAGCTGCGAATAAGACGTTAGTGGAATAAGCAGTCGAGAACCAAGAGCGGCTACTGGCGGAAAGTCTCTGGCAGACGATTCCAGTAATGACAGGGAAAGGAGGCACGAGGATACAGATGGACAGCTTGAGGACCTGCACCGTTTTAACTTCCTTTTCTTTCTTTTTTATCTTTGGGCTGGAAGCTATTAGTTGTATCTTGCACGTTTGGCGATATGTCCTATATGGTCACTTTTAGCTGGAATGGAATAGCAGTTGAACTCGACAGTCGGACATATTATTAGACAGGCCTCTTTAGGATTCCCGCTGCCTACCGTGAATACGGAAGGGGCTAGACTAAAAATCGGCTATTCCACATTATCCTGGTCAGCATGCCGCGGCTGACGGGTACTCGAATCAGCGGTAAGAACAATAAGAACATTAAGAACAATAATAAAATAATAAAGCTGAAACTCGGATTATGGAATGTAAGGACTTTGTATAAAAACGATAATATACCGGAAAGGAGAACTGCTCACTTAGCGAAACAGCTGGATATGTACGATATTGATGTAGCAGCTCTATGTGAAACGAGACTGCTCGGAAACAGCAGTATTTATGAGCCAGTAGGCGACTATGTGCTATTTTGGCAGGGTTATCCGCCTGGGCATAAACATCAGCATGGTGTTGGAATAGCACTTAGACGCCTGTATGCAGATTTAATCGTTGCTGATCTCGTAGCATACGGAGCGAGACTAATGAAGTTGAAACTGAAGATGGAGGATGAAACCATCATTCATATCATCAGCGCATATGCGCCAACAATGGACTCGGAGGATAATATAAAAGATGCGTTCTACGCTGATCTATTTGCACTTGTAGACAGCATCTCGCCGAGGGAGCGACTATTCCTGTTAGGAGACTTCAATGCCCGCGTTGAAAATGATACAGAAATTTGGCCTCGCGTAATAGGCAAGCATAGGCTTAAAGGCGCAAATAGTAATGGAGAACTACTCTTGCAATTATGTGTAAGCCTTAACCTGATAATAACTAACACGATGTTTGAGTTAAAACCATTATACAAAGGAACATGGATGCACCCAAGATCCAAGCATTGGCATATGATAGATTTTGTCATCGTACCCCGGGAGCATGCAAGTGAAATACGTGTTACTAGGGCGATGAGGGGTGCTGAATTCTCCACCGATCATAGACTGGTGAGGACAGCAGCATCCATCAAGGTCGATTATTTAAACGTTGCGCTAAGCCAAGATCTGCTCACTTTGATATCACTGTTATGAGAAATGCCAAAAAACGCAAAGAAACGAAAGATCTCCTTGATCAAGCATTTGCTGCACTAAATACTAATAGCAGTAATGGTATTAATCAAAATTGGGAACGAATAAAAGGTGTGATAATCGAGAGTTGTAAGAAAATTCTTATGAGAAAGAAAAGTAGACACCAAGACTGGCTCAAAGAAAATGATAAAGATATTTCCCACCTTATAGCTTGTAAAAGACAAGCCTTTGTTAATTGGCAAAACAATTTAAGCGACGTAAAACTTAAGCAAAAGTTCTCCACAAATAAGAACAACACGTAATATGAAAAACAAGTGGTGGGAAGAAAAAGCGCGTACAATTCAGTCGTACGCTGATGCAGGACACTACAGAGACTTTTTCGCAACGGTAAAAACAATTTTTGGACTGCAGCCATTTAAGAAAGTACCTTTACAAGATCAAGTAGATGTTGCGTGCAGATGGAAATACCACTTCGAAACCGTGTTAAATAACAACACTGAAGTAGACATGTCTGTGTTGAATGAACTGCCGAGCTTTCCGGAAATCACGGACTTGGATGAAGACATCAAGCTAGACGAAGTGAAAAAAGCAATAAAGCAGATAAAAGCGGGGAAAGCCGCTGGGTTGGATAACATACCACCCGATGCACTTAAACTGGAGGGTGCAAATATGATAAATGCACTGCATAATCTGTTCATGGAGATATGGAAGGATAAAATCATTCCTGAAGACTTTCGGCGAGCTGACATAATTCCGATCTATAAAAACAAAGGAGATAGACGCGACTGGATTATTCGTCCGTTTATTTCGAGTAAGGTTGTGTGAATGGGGTATGAATGATATATGTTTTAATGAGTGTGAGACTTGTGAATGCGTGTAGTTTTTTCTGGTGTGAGGCTGGTAAATGTGTTTAAAGTATTTTTTTTTTACTTTAAATTTTATAATTCGGAAAAAATTATTTATTGTATTATTTTACTTATAAGCCTACACTATAATTGGCTTTTAGCTGTTGTGTGGCTTCATTAAATAAATAAATAAATAACTAAATAAATAATCACGGGATTATCCGTTGTTGGCTCCACACGCCACTTGTTAACAAAATTCCCCCATTAACCTGGGTATTAATTCCGACATAAATTCTAATCTTTTTTCTTTTAAATATTTATCATTATAATTATTATGTCCTACTTGTAAACGAATATATATATATATATATATATATATATATATATATATAAATAAATGTATATAATATGCTAAATATGAAATAAAAAGAAAAAATTATCTATACCTCATCAACAATTTAATTACTAATGGCTACATGATTTAAAAAATTATAAGCAGAAATTTGTTTGAATATATATATATATATATATATATATATATATATATATATATATATATATATATATATATGTATGTATGTGTGTGTGTGTGTGTATACAATATACAAATAAATAAAATTGTATGAATCTTTATATAAAATTTAAACCTCATGTATACCATGTCGTGGTTGCGATTATTGCAGCATGCTGTATAGATTATATCATATTGGTTATATTACAAACTTTCGAACTATTTAAAATTAAATTATTAAAACTCAGATACACTTATAAATGCATCAAGTTGTTAATATTGTAAAATTACAATTATACGGTAATTCTTGTTATTGTTTAATTTTAATTTTTGAAGAATGTTGAATGTAGTGATTTTTTGTTAAAATAAACAAGTTACAATCAAAATTTTTTTTTCATTCTGTAATTTTAAATAATGAAAAAAGTGTTAGTTATTTTAGCTTATTTTTTGTTGTTTATTTTAGTTTCAATTTACTTCCAATTCTATTTAAATTAAATTTAATATTACTCTTCTATATTTCAAAATGTGCACAATAAATATAATAGTGTAAAATGCGACTATGTGCACACCTGTATAATAAACAAAGAAATAAACAATCAAAATAAATATGACCTTAACTTAATAAAATATTTTGCCTTAAATTTAGCGATCAGAGAAAACATTACAAAGCTGTACCAGTTGTGATATAATGAACATATAACAATGTATGTACATATATACATACAAATAACTACATTGTTAAAATATATGTAATCAAGATCAAGGCAATAACACGCAATACAAAATATAATAAATAAGCATAATAGCGATTTTTTGTGTACAGTTCCTGAACAACATGCTAAATACAAACAAAGCTTATTTTAATAAAGCTCAAGTAATCCGGAAGAGTAAAAGTGGGTTAATTATTCAATAAAATGATAAGCGGTTAGGTTAAACAATTTGGGCGGATTACTGTACTCCAGTTCGATCACCTTCAATATAATGTATGTAGTGTTACTTTAACTGTTATTAATAATTATATAGGAATATCATCATATTAAATTAATTTGGAGCATAGATAATAAAGTATGAAAAATTAAATTATTATAAGAAATATCAAAATACAAACCCAAGGAGAAAGGCTATCTGCAGACGATTTATCGATTGGATAAAATAATGTGAAAGGATGCAGTAAAACAAACAGATATTTAAAAAAAAAACAGAAAAAAAAATCAGAAAAAGGTGGTCTAGTGATATTTTTGGAAAAAGTAAAATTCATAACCGCTTTCAGTGTGAATATGAAAACTGTCATTATTTTCAAAACGTTACGTGATAAAAATATCAAACACGGTTTACTCCGATAATATCCTAAACGTGTCGATATTAACCAAAAAATTAAAAATGGTTTTAATAACAAACAGATTATTTCAAATTCAGAAGGAAATTGCTATAGTCGTAAGCTTTGCCGCAAATATTTAGGAAAAGCGAATGAGACAGAAATATTTTCGGCGAAACTGATACCGTTAAATCGTTACTAGTTAATGTCAATAATAAAAGTGTCAACTTTTGAACTTTGATCGATTTCGTATACCATTCGGTTCCATATAATGATATTCTCGTTCGATTATTTAGTCCGAGATAATGTTCGCCGAAACGACACAAACCGAACAGTAGTAATAAGACGATCAATGTTAATGAAAACCACAAAACGGTTTTACCGGATTTTTCAGCGATTATCAATACGTATACGAACGTGATCAAATGCGAAAACATAATACCGACTATGGAGTAGATAACGATCGAGTGATCGACTAATACGCGATCGATGTAACGGCGAATGGAAACGTAATGACGGTAACAGTCGATAATCGAACGGGTGTAAACTTCGTCACGAGCTTTCAACCATCGACTCTGGTGAATTTCGTACAAACGTTTTTTACCGCGATATTTATCGATATCCGGTTTTAAATGATCCGTTCGTTCGTTTACTAAACGGTCCGTATGAACGATTACGCCGGTTAACGAGTCGATTTCCCGTACGTAAACGTCGTTTAAATAATAATACAGATACATTTGGGAATGAATGCATAAGGCTGACATCGAACCGCATACGTGTAAAACGACGGACCAACTTATCCTAACGAATACGTTATGTTTTATATCGTACGGTATCCAAGGCTCAGAGAGAAAAAATTTATCGTAACCAATTCCGGTTCCACAGAACGAAATTAAAAGTATTAACGGCAACGCTAGTATCACGATCACGTGCGTGTAAATACCCGAAATAACCTTAACAAAATTCCGTTTCGATTCCGGTTCGTTACGTAATTCGGCATGTAATTCGGCTTGTTCGCGATTCGGATATCGATAAATATCGTCGATATTAGCGAATAACCGATTAATCTCATTTCGTTTTCGTCTCGTATAGAGGCAGATAAATCCGAATAATTGAATGGTAATGTAATTGAAACTTTCTACGTTAGCTTCTAACGATCCGAAATTTTTCAAACCGTTCATTACAACATTCAACGTACTAACGCAAAAACAAAACGTCCAAATTTGAAACATCGTGGAATCGCCTGCGCACAATGTCGTTTTTGAAAATAAATTTAAATAAATTTCGTACAATTCGTCGTAATTCGGTAATCTTAATTGATACATTTTTCGTTTGTTGCAAAAATATTGGAATTAACGTCGATACGTTTAGTCGATAAAACTAATTCTTTCTGTTTGGTCAATTCGATACGTTTCTGATACCGTAAACATACTTTCACTGTTTAATAATAGAACAGTCTAACGCACTAACGATCGCTATGAAGGACGTTCTGATGTATTATGCATTTTGTTTTCAATTAGGTAACGGTAACAACATAATAGGATCAAGCCGTACTACCGTTTTTAACTATTGTTATTGTTATTATCATTTAAGTTTATTATTTTGTTTTTCTAGCAATTTTTATTAAGTGAAACATCTTTCGGTACGATATGTATGGGAAATTAACTCGCACAACCAGAGGTCGAGCTGAATTAACAGCCTGTTATGCTATATTATATATATATATGTATAAATGTTTGTTATATGTGTAAACAAAGCAACAGAAATATATATATATATATATATTGTATTAGGAGCACCCAGTGGTGCTTTTAGGACCGCTCCCAGAGGGCATAGGAAAGTATGAAATACATATCATTAAAAGTGCGTAACCTGCATGCTCTAAACAATTTCTCAGCTGAAATGATATTTGAAACAGAAGAGAATATTTGAAAGAGAGCTATATCACTAATGAAATCTCTTCTTGAAAAGTGTGAAAATCAGCCTAGATTGCAAAAAGTACTGTTAGGATATAAATTATCATTTAATATTATTCCCATATTATATACAAATTATTTCACAAAATAACCAGTAACAAAAAGGAATGAATCTGTATATTGATTAGATAAATCGATGACATATATGAGGTAAAGCCGATAATTATGAACGCAAAATATAGAAGTCTGAGGTTAACATGCAGTAAACTGATTTAGTGAATATAGTCGATGACTAATCACGGCATAAGCAATACACGTTATGAACAACGGCAAAACACTGTTTACTTTAATTTTTATCCTATCACATTATCTAATAACTTACGTCAATTTATTATCGTTAGTGAGATTTAATGACATTTTTCACAATGGCGAATGAATAATTTCGTATGTATTTTATAATTAGGCTAATTTCGTAATTTAATTGCTTAGGTCATATTGATTTACGATTGTTATAAATCATTTTATGTAAGAAATAGTTCAGAAATAAATTCTTGTTCTTCTGATTTTGTCATTAGTACGTGTAACGTGTTGGATCGATTTGATATTATTATTATTTTTTTTTTAAATTATCTCTGTTAAGCATTTATATAGGGTGACCCAGAGAAGAGGTGGTTTTGTTATTTTTCGTATAAGTCAAAAACTACTGGGTCAAAATTTGTGAATGAAATTTTTGTTTAAAAATAGAAAAACTAGAGATTACCTTATAATCAGAGTGATCGCCGCAACAAAAAATTGAAACTCTCTTAGCACTGTTGTGATCGATTCCACACAAAAAAATAATGTTCACACAAAAAGGATGCTTTTTCAAGTTATGTGATAATTGAAACCGCACAAGAACAAATCACTCGTGTGTACACTAAATGTAAAGTTTTGCATTGTAGCAGTCTTACCAACTGCGCTTTGTAAATAAAAAAAACCGTCCGTCTTCTCTGGGTCAACCTATTAAGAAGGTTGTTTCTATTACATTCAATGAAGCAATATTAATACAAAATATTCGCTAAATTAATAATTTCGGATTATAATTTTTTTTGCATATTTAGTTTAACGCAATAAATAAATAACATAATTTTTTTAAAAAAACCCTGTTAAATTCGATATAAAAAGATCACAAAAGTTTATCACCTGATAGAAAGAATTATCGGGTGGATATAAAAGAAAACAGTAATCACAGGAGTTGCAGAGCTTTTCTCCTTACTTATCTCCAGACACATGAGTAGCCTATTAGGTGAGCATTCTGCCCGGTCATCCTTATCCATATACTTGACGTGTAAACTTGTCCATCTTCTTGGGTCATTTTCTTATGGGATTTTACATTGCTACCGTTTCTGCCCGGTATTCGATTACTCGCCTTATTCGACGTGTTAAACTGTCCATCTTTCTAGGTCACACCCTCGATTATTATCATTATTAATATTATTATTATTATTATTATTTATTCTCAATATGTTTACGATGTTGCTTTTTCTTCTTCGAAGTGCAATCACCTTTGACCGCTATCTTTCATCCCTCACACTTTCCCTATCAGACGTTTAATTATGCTTCAATGTTTATATGTGATTAAATCGATGATTAGGTAATTTTACATAAACGATATCAAATACGTTGACGTCTCATTGACATATCACTGGCGTTTTTACGACGCATTACCTTTCCCCACCCCTCTGTATAAATATCGATCGTGACATCATGTTTATTATCATCGCAATATGATTATTATAAGATGTATTATTATCCCAATATGTTTATTATGGTTATCTGAAAAATGACGGTGTGAAGAAATGCTGACTTGTGGGACTTATCGTCGAACCGGCGCTTGGTATTGTTTTTAATGCAAGCGGTCACTATCGCTAAATGAACAGTTATGAAATTTTACATAGATGATATCAAATACGTCCATCTCTTTGACATTTTAAGTAAAACTTAGCCTGCGTTATTCAGAAATTGTCCACCGAAGCGCATCGCGGCGCAACCTTTCTCCACTCCTCCTCAAACACTCTCTCTCCAGCAATCCAAACTTACTGTCGATTACGTTTCTGAAAAAATTGTTGACTGACTCGCGTCCGACGTTTTCACGAAGAATACTCAAATTTCAGGACGCCGTTCTCTTCCTACCCACCATCGTCGTTTAATCAATCGATTAAGACATAACAATTGCTTACACATTAATAATCGATTTCTATATATAGCAAAAAACTAGCGCTCCACAAAATTAAATTAATAAAAATAAACAATCTCTCGTTTTAAGACAAATATTTGTTTATTCGTTAACGTGTTAGTATATATTGATTGAAAACTATAAATAATAACATTCTTCTAATCTGACAAAGTTATATTAAAAATTATTATTATTATATTATTACTGGTTATCCGGTATTGGATTACAACTGGTACAAAGTTGGTGTGATGGAAAAGTAATTCGACACGGATTGTAAGCGAGGAAGTCTGGTCGTTCGCGTAATTTAGCCGGTAATTTATAAAATAGTTCGGTTAATCTACTCAAAAATACGCCTCGTAATAACTCATTCGGAACAGTTTTCAAGAAAATGTTTGGCGATAGTATCGCTTGAATCGGCGCTACATTCGTATCGTACCATTTCGCTAAGTATACATTACGAAGAGCGCAAATAAATCGATCGTGATCGTGATGTGAACAGCTTATCGTAGTTGATATTCCGCAGTAGAGTAAATGTAACACTTTTAAATTCGGAGTGCCAAAGTGATCTTCTAAATTGCAAAGTTCGACCGATGTATGCGTCGTTGATAGAAAATTTTCCACCCATCTGAATTTTTCCAGTCCTTTCACTAGAAAAAGACACAGTGACATCATTTCCGCGATATCGCGTATATCTTTATAAATTTTGTTATAAGCCACCATTCCACTATTCCACGATAATCCGTGGTATCGCTGAGTTATCCAAAGATTTTTCGCTTGAGTGTGGGAATCAATTAGGGAAATATCGAACGGTGTTTGATAGAGTTTATGTAACGCGTAATCACATTTAATACTAAGAATAGCCAATTCTTTAATAATAAATTCGTCGCCGTTTTGAGCCCTTGCAAATCGAGAAAAAATACATTTTTCGTCGAAAGAGACACTAGTGTAGTAGTAGTACTAGTACTAGTAGACATGACTATTGAACGCGGAAATTTACGTTTAGCACTAATTACTTTCATCAGTATAATAACAGTGTCCATGTATGAGAATACGTAATCTTCGAGGAAACATCTAGATCCTAATGACGTGTATTTGACGTTCTATTGACGCGATTCCGACGCGATTCCGACACGATCTTGACGTTTTCACGACGTAAATACAGTATTCTTATGGCGTTGTAATGGCGTTCTCTTGACGTTTTCATGACGTGATCTCGACGTTTTCACTTCAAATGATGTTTTTACGACATACTCAGGACGCAATGGATTATTTCAATGATGAAATGTTAATAGTGATAGATGAAAAGTACAAACGAAAATACTTTTACTCGTTAGTTAAACCGCATCTAGTGTGATTTCGTGTTTCGATCGATATTAATATCGTTGTTTTTTCTAAAGTCACTATGGAAGATAGCAGATGTTCGTTTCCAACTGGACAAGATGGAACACTTCCAATGTGTAACATTCAACCGATAGCGGAAAAATTTATTTTTTTTTTTTTTTGGTCCCCAGTTCGTAAATTACGAGGGGTAAATTTATTTATAAGTGATATACATGTAATTTATAAATAATGAACTGAAAAGAGCCCATCCAATTAAGTTTACGGTGCTCAGTTCAGCCCATTTTACATTAAGGTGATATTATACAATTAATTTGATTAAAATATATGTAGATGTATTTTGCAGTATGTTATTTCTGATGCTGTGAAAACGTCAAATATTTTGAACTCCTTATCCACCAATTCTGTTGCATTTATATCTGCGAAATCAGCGTTGACGTAATTGCATCCTGTCAGTATATGCTTTACATGATCGGTTAAATTACATATTGCACATTTATTCGTATGCGATATTCCATACTTATATAAATAGTCTTTAAATAATCCATGTCCGCTAATAAACTGTGTATTGAAATAATTTGGCACGAATACAACATTTTTTAGTCTTCTGTCTACACTGGGAAAATATTGTTTCGCTAGTCCATTGTATTCATCCCATAACCTTTGATATTTTTAAACATAATATTCATCCAATACTATTTTGAATTGTTTAATTGTTAGCTTTTTTTCTTGATGCAAATAGTATGGATGCTGATATTGCGTGTTGTTAAATTCATAAGTTGTATTTACATTATTTTTTATTAATAAAATATTAATATCCAACGGTTTAATACCAGCAATGACAATGCTAGCCATATAGCTAATTGTTCTGTAAGATTTGATTAATTTTATGGAAATCATTCTCTGGAAAGCTTTTAATTTGTTTTGAAATCGTTTGATATTTAACATATCATTATAGATTACGCTGCCATAAAGTATGTTTGGTAATATTATACTTTTATATAATATTATTCCCTTCTTATAGTTTATTCTATTGTTATTGTTATAAAGTTTATTGAATACCCTTATAAATTTGCTAATTTTTGTTGTAATATGATTGAAATGATTATAGAATTTTAAATTATTATCAATTAATACTCCTAAGTATTTGGTTTGTGTGACATATTGTATGTCTAATCCATATTGCGTTAAATTTAACTTTTTATTTTGTAATTTTCTATTGAACAGCATATAGGTTGACTTCGAATTGTTGATTCTGAGATTAAATGATTATAACCATTTATTTATTGCATGGTATACCTCACTTAATTTCTTACCTAATGAGATTTCATTTTTATCGCCAATTACTATTGCTATATCGTCCACAAAAGTAAAAATTTTTACATTGTTTGGAATCAGTATATTGTACATTTGTGAGAAAACTAAGTTCCACAAGAATGACCCTATTACAGACCCTTGCGGTACTCCCATAACAATTTTTTGTTGTTTGAAATATGTACCTATTTCAAGTATTGTGGATCGATCTTGAAAGTATTGATTAATAATATTCAGTATGCTGTAATCTAATTCTAAATTTTTTAATAATAACATAAGCTTATTTAAATCTAAGCTATCAAAAGCCTTTGTAATGTCAAGTGTAATTAGACAAGTACAAAAGTCTTTATTTTTAAAAGTTTTAATGTTATGCAAAATATTATATATCGCCATTTCAGACCATCTGCCTGGCAATGCACTGTACTGATTTTCATTAATTATATTTTTGCTTTCTACAAATTCTTTTAGTCTTTTATGTATGCATTTTTCATATATTTTGCTTAAGTTGGATAATAATGCTATGGCTCTGTACGATGTAGACAGATTCGGGTTTTTATTTGGTTTTGGCAGAATGACTGTTTTGCTTATTTTCCATGCATCTGAATAATGACCAAATTCAAAATTTATTTCGTTAGATTCAGATTTTTATATACTCATCAGTTTAAATATGAACAGCGGCGCGGAACCGTTTGTATTAGTGTATAAAAGGTCTGGATAAAAATATCCTCCTCCGTGAAGAATATTGCGATATCGACACATCGATTATTCGGAATTTCGTATATTTCTCGTATAGACAATTTAAATTTATGTACGATAAAGTTTTCAGTCAACGGCCTCGTATTACCATGTTCGAAGTTTATGATATCATGATGGATGAACGGTATCGCTTCGATAACTTAACCTTATGGGTTTATCCGGAACGAGGAGAAGAACAAGGTCACGTCATGGCGAGTCGGTATCCGGCGATGAGCAAACCCGGCTTATTCGGTGTATATATA
Source organism: Coronaproctus castanopsis (assembly GCA_032883995.1). Lineage (NCBI taxonomy): Eukaryota > Metazoa > Arthropoda > Insecta > Hemiptera > Monophlebidae > Coronaproctus > Coronaproctus castanopsis. Next base: position 269,517,676 of record CM065052.1, read on the forward strand.
TCACTATGGAAGAAACGAATCATGCGGTAGATTTATCACCGCAATCGGACAGCGGTAGATTATTCGTGCGTACATGCGATGAAATTGTCAACTATCTATATCAATTACAGCATCATAAGCGCGCAGTCGAAATTATAATGCGAAAATTGTATCGCGTCTGTCAAAAACAACTTCGCGCGTTTCCGCATCAATTAAATTCCGTAAACGTCCGCAATACTAGATCGGACGTGTACTGGAACAGACAAATTCACCTATATTGAAAAATATACGCAGCTATTGTACGCAACTATTATTGTCGCGAACTCTTAGCTCATTATTTACTACATAATTCCTACATATATCGAGTGCAATGATGTAATGGAACAGTATATACACGATGTACATTCAGAAATAATTCAACAGGGTTTTGGAAAATATGCGTATAGTCAATGATTATAAGTGTTGCGCACTCGATAGCAATGGTGATAATGATGAAATCGTGTTTAGCGATGATGGTATGATAAAGATAACGATAGCGAAGGTGAAGGAGTAGCAGATGTAACGATGTAGTTTAATGGCGTATCGGATGAAGAATAATCTCGAGATTAGACTGTATAATTATATTTCGCGAAATAAGTACTCGACCGTAATTAAATACGCGTTTATTTTTATCTATTAAGAAATATAATATATCATCGAACTAATCGAAATAATACAAATACTCGTTAATCGATTCGTTCATTTATTATTTTATTAATAAATATTCTCTATTTATTTTTACGTTGGTTTTGATGGAGTTGGAGGTAATTCATTAGCCGAATCGGATTTTCGAAGTTGTTCCAATTTTTTTATACGATTCTCTAACGAGGCTATATTCGCATCCAGTTGTTGCTTCGTAATTGCGTCCCACGCATTAAGGGCATCCGCCACACTGACTATCCGTTTATCTTGCGCACTAATGTACGACGGTGTGAACGATAGACTATTAGTTAGAGCTTCGAATACTTTTTCCTCGAATGTAGTAGTCTCGGTAAACCATTCTTGTGGTTTTTTTTCAACGCGCGAACGAAATTAATTCGTCATCGTCGACATTAAGTCGAGTACTATCGGTTCTTAATAAACGTTTTCCATTCAAATTGAAGTTTCCATCGCTGCTCTGGGAAATACCTAAATGTTTTAATAGTTTATCTTTGAACGCATCCGATGAGATGTATACGAAATTTTTACATCGATAATAACTAATCAATTCCTCATCTTGACAGGCGTTTTATTATCAGCGTGTATTATCCGTTTCTCGCGTAAATCGTAACTACCATCTTCGGTTAGTGGTAAACTGCTACACGAGCTTGTTTAGGTAATAGCGCCGACTGCGCTTCTCTATCGAAGTACTTGCCCGATTTATGTAAAGGCATATCCTGCTAAACGATATATTTAACCGGTATCCAAGAATTATGTTTCGGACCGAAACCGAGCCAATTTACGTACACGCGACGTCCTTTACGTTTTAACACTTTTTCTACTAGATACGTATCGGGATAAGCGGTTTTGGCTAGTTCTTGATGATAGAAACGTCCTTTAACTATGTCACCGTTCGTGTTTTATCGGGTTTTGTACGACAGACGTCTCGCACGATGAATATTTCCGAACTATAATTAGCCGGGTAACCTTTCTCGAATAGCGATTTTACGTTACTTATACGCACGTAATCGCCGACTTTATATAGTTTTTTCGGTGCGACTACTAATTGTTTCATATTTAGCAACTTCCGCTTCAGTCTTCGCGCTAACATCGACAGGTCGCATTTCAATCGTTGAATGGACGCTGTTATTATACTCGCGCGTTAATTTCGATAATATACCTACCCAATAATATTTTCCGCTGATCGCAAAATGACGCCATAGTTTATTTTTAATCGTGCGATTAAATCTTTCGATAATACTAGCTTTTAGCGAACTGTACGAACTGTAGTGATTAATACGATATTTGTCGGTTACTCGCTTAACGAGTCGATTAAAAAACCTAAACCATCGTCTGTCTGTAAGTTATTCGGTGTTTTGTCGCACATGCGTAGAATATCATCCAAGACTTTAGCTACTTCCGCTGCTGTTTTACGCTTCAATACAACGAGCAAATTTTGAAAACGTGTCGATAATCGAGAGAATATAACGATAGCCTTTATTCGAACGTACGTATTGTCTCATACCGATGATGTCAGCTTGCCAAAATTCATTCTGTCCGTATGTTTGTACAGCTCGAGTAGGATAATGTTTACGAACCCGGTTTGAATAATTCTTTAACAATTTGCTCTTTCGCGGAAGCGTTATTCGTCTTGATTTTCACATTCACTCGGTAAATAAATTGACGTACGTCTGATACAAATAGAAACAATCGATATTTAAAAATAGTCCCGTATTTTTCCCAAGTCATCGTTCGAGTCTACATCGTCGAATATAATTGCCGAATCCTCGTTAGCATCTTGAGGTGTCGGCAAATTGTCTATTTGATCGAACATACTAACACCTATCGTTGGTTGTAACGGTTCTAAGACCGACTGTAGTAAACGATACTTGATTTGATCTAACGGTTTACACATCGTACATGATTCAGTAAGAGCGTACCGTGTTTTCGGAACTTATTATTTTATCTAGCGTCAAGCCGTTTCCTACGATCGAATATATCCTCTACTGGAAGCGAAGTATTCTGGCGTACGATTTGCAACATTTTATACCGAATTAATATAGAAGTGTGTGTATATATACATATATAAATATATATATACGCATATATATATATATATATATATATATATAAGCACTCCTCGACGATATGGCTTGTCCCAGTCGAAAAACTATATATAGGACAACATCATCGCCTACATCGAAAAGTGTCGGTAGTGGTTTAGTGAATAAACTTATAGATAAATCACCGTTCGAACTTCATTTACCGGGATATAACTATTGCAGGCCTGGTACTAACCTCTCCGCTCGATTAGCGAGTAATTGTCAACCTATAAACGGGTTAGATAAAGCCTGTCAAGAACACGATATCGCCTATAGTCTATATAAGGACGATAAAAAGCGATCGGACTCGAAGACGCAGCTTGGCAAAGAGCGTCCGATTCATCAGCTACTATCGGTGAACGAACAAGTGCGTGGTTAGTAACGAACGCTTTGAAGATGAAACGGAAACTAGGAGCAGGTTGTACTCGTCGTCGCCATTGTTTTCATCCCAACTCGACAAAGAACAGACTAGGCTTTCGAAAAGTATTACAAATCGCTCGTAAGGCCGGGGCAGGTATCAAAACCGTTTCGGCGAAAACGAAAAAAAAGTTTTAGCGGCCTTGAAAAAAATGCGCTGTTGTAAACGATCAATTAAAACGCGTGTAATCCCAGTTCCAAAAATAGGTGGAGCGCTACCATTAGTTCCAATTTTAGCCGGTCTTTCGTTGATCGGCACTCTTGGAGGTACTACATCGGCCGTAGCGAAAACTGTGAAAGATGTAAACGATGCGCGTCGTAATTCTCCCGATTCATCATCACCATCATCGGTTAAAGTTGGTAAAGGCGTCTATTTAAAACCGTACAAACACGGTCTTTATTTAAATACGTCATCATCTCCTGCGAGTAGTTCGAGTAGTACAACATCGAAACGAGTAAAAAGAAAGAAATTTTTTCGTCGCTGCAAACGTACCGACTGATCGAGCGTTAAACGGGTTGGAAGTTGAAAAATTCGCGAAACGATTAAAAATTCCATCATTTAGAGGCGTGTTCGACAGAGATAGTTTACCGATAAGTGGTCCACACTATAGAGAAGCGGCTGTAATTAATGTAGATAGCGCGAAAGGTAAAGGAACGCATTGGTGTTGGTATATAAAGAACGGTAATCGCGTTCGATATTTCGATAGTTACGGTAATCTTCCGCCACCTCGAGAACTCGTACGATACTTTACAGGCGCTAATAAAAAATCGATATAAGTTACAATAGAACGCCGTATCAATATCGTCAACTCGGTAAATTGCGGTGAACTGTGCTTGAAATATCTTTGCGGCGCTCTCTAACGATGGGATCCTTCTTATTTCAAATAAGCGGAGCAGGTAACAGCGTATTTGCGACATATTTCCTCCGCTACATCTCACCGAGGGCTCGTGTTCTTCAGGATGAACGTCATTCACAGCCTACAATTCGATATTCAATATTACCGAAAATAAAAACACGCTAGTATGGTACGTAAAAATGGATGACAAACCGCATAATATTGACACACCTACTAATATGCTCTCACTCGAATCAGGTGCTTACGAAGTGTCGGATTTGGAGGAGACGCTAAAAAAGTTCGTAGATGATACTTTACCATTAAAAGTCGATCCGATCACGTTAGAAGCGCCTCTTAAATCTAAACATTATCTAGATTTATTTAATAACGGTAACGGACCAGGACGATTACTCGAATTTAACCAGAGCGACGGATAACTATACAGTGGGAAATATCCGGAAAAGCGATATCGATTATTGCCGGCGGATAAAGAAAATCTATCATCCGGTACTATACAAATGAATAACGTGAACGTTATCAATCTAGTATGTAATTTAGTTTGTGGTTCGTATAAAAATGGTACAGTCAGTCACGTCGTACATTCGTTTCCGCTCGATATAGCACCTGGTTATAAGATAGTCGAAAGATCCGAGAGTATCGTCTATCTTCCGATAGTCGATGAAACTATAAATAACATTACCATATCGGTTGAAGACCAAAACAGGCGTCTAATCGATTTTCACGAAGAAACGATTACTATTACTTTACACTTGAGACGCGACAATAATGGTTAAAACCTATAATAAGTGCTCTTCCATCTTTAACACTACTCGCTCGCTGTGTTGGTGGTCATTAAAAAAAAAGTATAAATAGAGGACACGTACGTAAACAACGAGTCAATCGCAAAAAAGCGCCCCTATCTCATCGCAGTATACAACTATTACATCGGTTGGGTTACAGAGTATAACACAATGGATAGTATTCTACGTGTAAACGATCCGATTCAAACGGAAAACAGTATTATTTCGTTGGAATATCATACGCATAAACCGTATTCCAGTAATAATTTCGGTAAAAATGACGAAATCAGATTACCGGTTCATCAGAAAGATGTCTACGTATTACCGAGTGAAAGTTATCTAATACTGGAAGGATGCGTGAAAAAAGCGACGAATTTCGCTTTCGCTGGACCGCTTCATCTGTTTTCCGAAAATAGACAGAGTACGCAATCCGGGTATATACTCTGAAAGCGTACGTCAGCATGGATGGAAAGAACGAAGAAAACATCTACGCTAGTTCAGTTATGAATCGAAGCGACCTTAAAGCGTGTACTTACGAAAAAACAGAGGCCGCGAAAACGCTCTATTTTTCATTCAGTATTCCGCTAAAACTTACTTCCGGCTTACACGAAGATCATCGACGTGTTTTTGTAAATACGCGACACGAATTAATATTAACTAGAGGCAGACAAGATGTAAATGCGTTATATAACGATACGAATACAACGGATGTCTCGATTACATTGCAAAACGTCGCGTGGAATTTACCATTTATACGTGTCAATGACAAAGCTCGAATACCTCTATTGCAGTACGTGAAGAATGCAAAATTTCTTCCGATAAATTTTCGACAATAGAGTCTTTACGAGTATCCGGACTTACCACACGCTACCGAACATAGTTGGTTGGTAAAAATCGGTACTAATAGCGAACGACCTTCGTGCGTCATAGTAGCTTTTCAGACCAACAGGAAAAATCATCTATCGAAAGATATGTTGGAATTCGATCATTGTAATATAATCGATATTAAAGATTACTCGAATTCGATTTATTACCCGTACAATAACCGTCAATTAAACTTTGGTGAAAATAAATACGCGACGCTATATCAAATGTAAGCTCGTTTCCAACAAATGTACTATCAGAAACCGAATCCATTAACGTTTATCGGGATAAAAGAATTTGCGAAAAAATATACAATTTTCCTGATCGATACTACTTATCAGAATGAATTACTTTCAAACAGCCCGACAGATTTAAAGATTGAATTTAAAACATCGATCGCTATCCCGGAGAAGACATCATGTTACACATTATTATTACACGATCGGGAAATTAATTATAATCCGCTAAACGATTTAGTCAAAAAATTTTGTAATTATCAAATCTACATATATATCTGTATATCGGCTACTATTTTTTAAGAAAATATAAAAAAAGATAAAATTCGCGTTCTATATTTTTTCAAAACTAACGTTCGTGAAAGAGGAAGATGACGATGATGAGATCGAAGATGATAGGGATGAAGAAGATAAGGAGGTGACGGTTGTGTACGTGTGAGAGTATGTGTGTTTAGTGCGTGCGAGCGAGTGTGTGCACGAGTGCGAGTGCGCGCGAGTGTATAAGTGAATGTGCGCGCAAATAATTATATCGATAAAATAACTGGATGCAGTTGGTTGAAAGAAATAATCGTAATTCGGTATATATATATATATGTGTATTGTTATCATCATCACCATAATCACCATCGTCATAATCGTAACGAATTATGTATGGTAAAATAAATACTTAATTCGTCTAATACTAATCGATATTTCGATTTATGATCGAGTAGCGCGTAATGACCGTAAGCTAATGTATTAATATTATCCGGTAATACCTATATAACGTTTATCGTCGTTACAACTTAACGATAACTTATTCTGTTTAACGGTTGCTTATAACTACGAAACTTACACCTTACTCTATAACTACAATTTAACGGAGCCGATGTGCAACGAATGCAATTTAAATAATTTTCGAATGTAACGTCTTTAGCTAGAATGGATTTTTGTACGCCTTTCGCTTTTTTAATAATATCGTTATAGATCGTTTCAAATGTATATAATTTAGGACGCAATCCTATAAAGTGTGTGATAGGCTTCCGGTTTGTCTCGTCTTTAAATTTACCTAAAACTTTTTCATTACGTAGGTTATAGCAGGGATGATCGCGAGGACAATCGGAAGTATCGAAATAGTCGCTTAATCTAGTTCTTACGTCTAGATAAAAATCGCGCGTTCTAATTAAATAATGAAACGAATCGGTGTCTCGATACAATAACTTAATATTATTTCGTCCGTAATACGATTACGTTATAGTGAAAATTGTACACGGTTTCCTTACTTAAATCTAAAATAGTCATTCCGACGTATATAGGCTTATTAAATACGGACGTTTTATGTAAATGAACGGCGGCCAATAACGGCGACTCGCTAAATATAGTGCGGTCTTTAAATCGAGTCGACTAATTTTGTACATTTCTCCTCGTTCATTACTAACTCCATTCGCATTCTACCTCTCACATTCTCGAGCGTTTTACCGAAAACCGAATTAACCATTGATTTATAGAAATTTTTTTCGACCTCGTTATTAGCCGCCTGTCTTAATCTAGTATTTAATTCTACCTACTGTCTCATCCAGTCAGACTGGGAAAATTTAATTACACGGTGAATTTTCGTCAATTTTAATCCGAAATTAATCGCTTGTTTTAAATTTATGTAATGAATAACCGTACTTATATGTTTAGATTCTAAAATAATTATAAGTTAGTCATTTTACTACGAGAACTGACTAGACGAGTTTCCGGACATAAAGGAAGATCGTTATGAAAATCGTGTAAATTAGCCGGATATTCTAAATCTACTTCTAATATATAACCTACTTCGCTATCATCAGCTATAGATAATACGTCTAATCTAATCGATTAATTTGCTTAACCATTTAAAGTTCGCATACGGTAAATACCTGCACATCGCGTGACCATATAGGTTATTACAATCTACGTACGCGATGAACGTATTATTTTCATCGTCCTCCGTCGAATTATTACCGATGTATTGCGCGTGTTCGTATTGTTCCGGTGTAATCGTACTTTTAGTAAGACTACTGTAGAACGCTTCGCGCGGTGGTAGCTCCGTCACTTCCAATTTAGACCAAGATGATATAAATTCGTACGGAAAACCACCTTTCTTGGTTAGTAATGATACTAATTCTGATTGCAAATGCGATTTACAATGATGAAAACTGTCTGATGGTAAGTTCGAAGCGAGTTTATCTAGACTGCTAGCCATAAATCGAAACGTGTCTAGGAATTGTAATCGCATTCGCGTTGTTACTTGCTTCGAAAACGATATATAGCGTTCTTCCGTATTTGGAATCACCGATATCGTTCCTGGAAAGTCGGCACAAGATGTAGACAGATGAAATGAGCGTCGTATCCGGATAAATTATGAAATAGAACAGGTAAGAAGTACGTCCGTCTATATTGCAAGTTACAGGTAGTGCAAGCTGCTCCGCGGAATTTTCCAGTTAAATGACAATGATCGCGTACTCTGTCCCCGTCTTTTAATTGTTGATCGCAAATAGGACACGTTGTTGCCGAGAGAAATATCTCCTCGTCTTCTTCGGTATTATCTAAAGGAACGATTTGTCGATATTGCGCTTCGATATAGCCTCGTCTCGTAATTTCAAGCATAATACTTTTATTGCGTCTTTCCCGCGATATACGAATGTTTTTTTTTGTAAATCGATCCGTTAGTCCCGGAAACGATATAATAACATACGTTCATATGTTTCTGCATTTTTACCGTATTCTTCGTTTTATGTGGTCTTCGTACACCCGTTTGACGTTCTTCTTCATCGTTGTCATCATCGATATCCGAGATATTTTCTTCATCGGAATTCTTCGGCTCTAAAATTCACTCTATGTCGGCGTATACGACGAAGGACACGAATTCTTTTTGCTCGTGTTTTTTAAACGATAAAACACTTTTATCTCCTTCCGGCAATTTAATCGCTGTAGGTTGCTTCTTCCCGCATTGAGTTTTATGTTCCGCGTATCTCTTTGCATACAGCGTCTACATAAATGAATCCTATGATTATGTTTAGTTAATTGTGTACCGACTAAGCGTTCCAAGTTCGCAATCCAACAATAATGCGTTTCTTCGTCGCGCTGAAGTAGCAGTAAGTCCGCACGGTCAATGCATTTGTGATTCGTAATGGAAAAATTTTATTCTTATCATCTAGTCCGTAGACATTTACCGATACGTTCGGATTAGAATGTTCAAATTTTGAAATAGTTTGACATTTGACGGGAAATTCTAAATTCGACCAATCGTATTTATATTCATGATGTTGGGTTTCTTATACGAATATAATTAGCGTGTTTCCTGTTTTCGATGAATTTCGACAGCATCGCCTGCTTAAAACAAAATTCGTCCGAATTTTTCACGTTGATTACCGCTTTCTTAGAAACCCTCGTCCTCCTTTCATCGGCGTGTATCGATTTACACGAAGTTCTACGTAAACTAGCCGACGAACTGACCAACCGGAAGCGGTTCCTTCGAAATTGATTAAAGATGTCCCCCGGTATCGTTCGACTGTTCGTTTAACTATTCGCGTAAATTGCTGCTCGGAAATAAAGCTGCGCTACTTCCATAAAAATATCCGCGACTAATCTGCCTGTTTAATTTCACATCGGCTTTCTCGAATGTAGCGTTTAGTATTCGCTTTCAATTCGCTAGATTGAAGGTGAGAATTTATTAATTCGAAGAGTTTATTCTCGATATTGGCCAAAAACAAGTTTAGATTAACGAGTCGATTATATATGCGATAAGTAGCGAATCGATTTCTATATCGCATATGTAGCGTTTCGACTGTAAAGTTTTGACATATTGTGATTGATGACTTTTTGCTCTAGAAAATAGCAAGCAAGCAAACACTTTCGATTTAATCTTCTTCGATCGTGAATACCTAGTTAATGATAAACGTATCTTAACGTCTGCTATCTTCCATAGTGACTTTAGAAAAAACAACGATATTAATATCGATCGAAACACGAAATCACTCTAGACGCGGTTTAACTAACGAGTAAAAGTCTTTTCGTTCGTACTTTTCATCTATCACTGTTCACATATTTCATCGTTGAAATAATCCATTTTGTCCCGAATATGTCGTAAAAACATCATTTGAAGTGAAAACGTCGAGATCGCGTCATGAAAACATCAACAGAACGTCATTACGACGCCATAAGAACACTGTACTTACGTCGTGAAAACGTCAAGATCGTGTCCTGAGAACGTCATTCGGACGTCGCGAGTACGTTGAACACGTTGCGCACAAGCACACTCTAGTAGTTAATGTTTACACGTTGCGACGATGTAGGTTGAATAAATTAATGGTTAGACGATTCCATTATAAGGAGAGTTGTATTGAAATAAGGGAAAAAAATCTTTTACGAAAACCAGTAAACGAACGTAAACACCGGTGAAACGATTGAAATGTAATGTGCGCTGTATAAAATTTTTGAGACGATTATTAAAAAAATAAATTATGTAACCTATCGCAACCGTGAGAAGAACATTTATACAAGCATTCGCCAATTGCGAGATAAAGTTCTTCCGTTTCTTCGAGGTTAAATAATGTTAAATATTGGTCGCAACGAACCAAAGCGTCCCATAAAGCTGTAATATTATCCATAGATGATGATGATGATGATAAAGATTGAGATGATAGCTGTTTTTTTAATTTATCGCAATTGTGGCGAAATAAAAATTCACCAATCGCTATGTACAGTTTCATCATGTCCTTGTACTCTCTGGAGTATATTTCCAATAATAATTCGTACACTCTTCGATATAGCTCGCAATCCCGCAGTTTACGTCGAAGTGGTAGAAAATATAAGTAGGACAGTGGTAAATGAGTCCAATCGAAATAATGATTTTGTTTATCTTCTTTTATACGTGATTTCTTCGAAAATAATTCAGATGATCGTAATAAGACGGACCATCGTTTATATCTTGCCCCAGTTTCTCAACTTTCATAATAATATCGCGAATAGTATTAACACAATTACTATATTTACTATGTAGTACGTATTAAGAATAATATAGATTATGCGAATAGTCTCACTACGAACACTAGATGAATTATACATATCTGTGTGCGATTGCAACAATGCGATTAATAGTAAACAATTTCTCAGAAACGATCGATGTCTGGGATGAAGTGAAGAGAGTTTAATAAAACATCGTAAATAGTAGAAAAAGAGAAGAAGAAAAATCAATAGAAAGACGCTTATATAAATATATTACACTTTTTTATGATTTTTATATTTGTAAAATTATGTTTGAAAACGTTCGTGAAATAGCATATTTTGAATTAACCGAACGGTTGCGTTGATTTCAACTGATATAATATACTACCGAGAAGTGAGTTTACCCGTCATCAGCAAGCAGACCTCTATAGCTATGTTAATGACGAATGCTATTCTCGCGATACGATTATTATTTAATAATGATAATAATAATAATAATAATATTATTACTGATATCATTATTTTGCTGTCCATGTTTTTGGTAGAAGTTATCACCCTACTAGGATGATGATCGGATCATCATCTACTTAATCACATATAAACATTGACACGATTAAACGTCAGATCGTGGATGCGAGGGAGGTGGTACCAAGCGCCACATACATATATATATATATATATATATATATATATATATATATATATATGTCGTCAGAATAGACGATTGGATAGATCACGGATTTCTATAAGGATGGCAACGAGTTCAAATCCGACCAACGACGTAAAAGTTATCATCAGGAAATAAAGATATAAATAATCTTAATATTCTCACATGGAAGGCGTTGCCGAATCGCCATGCACATCATACGTGCGCTGGTGATAATATAGTACACTATTTAAAAACGAGAAACATGTAAAATTTAATTTCATATTATAAAATGCCCTCGATCATTTGATTGTATAGCATGGTAGAATAATATTTTCGGTTTGCCCTTCCTAATGTAACTCTTAATGGAAGAACACAGTCTTACACTGAACAGTTTTCCTATTTATATCTGACGATGAAACGTTTGTACTAGTGGGCAGAATCGATAATCGTTTAATAAACCTAGAATATGTTTAAAAATCGAGATTACGTTAATCGAGGTCTCATTCTTTTATTTGGCCGGTCCTTAGTTTGTGATTACAAGTGGTAAATATCTCTAAGAGTTATTTATATTCAGACCCGGTTCACTTAAATTTATATAGTCTTGATTTGGCTGTTTCGCTTCATTTTTACAATTAGTACATTCGTGTAACATCGAATACGGAAGTGTATTGTTTTATAGATGTGTTTATCAGAAAAATGATATGTCATTTTGTATAATAGCACCACCAATTTCATAAAAAAGTTGAATCGTATCCGACCAGTTCTATAAAAATTACTACAGCAAATGCAGAACAATGTAATTACGGGAGATAGATTAACCGAATTGTTTAATCATAAAGTTTTACACATACACTCAATAGCCTAAAATTACTTATCTAAAGTTATCGCTAACAGTTCGCTACTTCTAATTAGTCTTTGCTAATTCCCACTATCGAGAATAGCGCCAGGTATAATTGTTATTCGTCAAGCTGTAAGATAAGTAAATAAGTAGGCTAAGAATAATATTGAACTATCGCAAGTCAGTATGTACAATCCACATGTACCAACATAGAATGCTATTCGTACAGATTATTACAAATCACATAATAAAGTAAACATTGCTTTACAATATAAAAAAAACGAATATAATCGTACGCTTTGTCGCATATTTTTAAACGATTTCGTCTGTGTAATCGATGTAGTATAACAAAGAAAAATAATGTTAGTAAATATACCCCATTTAACCGTTTAGTAACAAAATTTTTGTCGATAACGTACACAAAATTGGCGGAGCAAATCAGGATACTTTTCTTTAAATTGTTCCCCATTCCGGGCAGGTGGAGCAAATATATTTGGTAAATTTGTATTTATAAAGGTGCAGGGAACTAGTGAACTTAATAATAAATGTGTGTAAGAGTTGTGTAGCTGAAACAGAAGAAATATATATGTATAATACAAAAGATAAACATACGTGTAGGTAGTAGTTCCCTGCAGTGTGTAACTTAAAAAATAGAATGGAAAATGGATGAATAACATAGTCCCTAGGTCCATCAAGTTTGTGTATATTATTGATTTTGCGAGTGCGTGTTATATATCAAGTAGTGTAATTATAAAAATGTGCAAATAAATTAATATAAAATAACAAATTTTAATGACTAAAAACAATTGAAAAGTAATTAAATTAAATGAAAATTATTAAACTTAAGGTCAAGGGTTGATTGCAATCAATATTATGTAATACTCTAATATCAGAGAAGAAAGAGCTGTGGAACATAAAATGATTAATGTAATTCTAGGAACTAGAGGCACACAAAGTGCACCGAAGGTCACTCATAAGATGGAACCTATTAGGAACCACACTTTCCATGACATAAAAGCACTTGTGCATTATATAAGTTTTCCTTTGTTTTATATATATATATATGCACAATATGATATAAATAAATAAAACTTATTTTAATAAAGTTCAAACAATCTGGAAAAGTAAAAGTGGGTTAATTATTCAATAAAATGATAAGCGGTCTTAAGGTAAACAATTTGGGCAGGTTACTGTACACCAGTTCGACCACTTTCAATATAATGTATGTAGTATTACTTGGATCGATATTAATAATTATATATCATCATATTAAACTAATTGAGTAGATAATAAAGTATGAAAAATTATATTTTTATAAGAAATATCAAAAGGCAAATTCAAGGCGACAGACTATCTCCATTATTATTAAGTAATACAGAAAGAAAATGACAAAAAGATCGATTGTCTACATGTTTGTAGACGATTTAGCGTTTGGGTAAAATAATATGAAAGATGCAATAAAACAAATAGATATTTTTTATATATAAAAAAAAAAAGAAAAGGCTGGTCTAGTGATATTTTTGGAAAAAGCAAAATTCATAACCGCATTCAGTGTGAACATGAAGACTGTCATTGTTTTTGAAACATTACATGGTAAAAATATCAACACGGTTTACTTTGAAAATATCCTAAACCTATCGATATCAACCATGAAATAAAAAATGTATTTAATAACAAATTGATTATTTCAAACTCAGAAGGAAATTGCTATAGTCGTAAGCTTTGCCGCAAATATTTAGGAAAAGCGAACAAGACAGAAATATGTTCGGCGAAGCGGACACCGTTAAATCGTTACTAGTTAAAGTCAATAATAAAAGTGTCAACTTTTGAACTTTGATCGATTTCGTATACCATTCGGTCCCATATAATGATGTCCTCGTTCGATTATTTAGTCCGAGATAATATTCGCCGAAACGACACAAACCGAACAGTAGTAATAAGGCGTTCAACATTAATGAAAACCATAAAACGGTTTTACCGGATTTTTCACTGATTATCAATACGTATACTAACGTGATCAAATGCGAAAACAAAATACCGACTACTACGCAGATAAGGATCGAGTGATCGACTAATACGTGATCGATGTAACGGCGAATGGAAACGTAATGACGGTAACAGTCGATAATCGAACGTGTGTAAACTTCGTCGCGAGCTTTCAACCATCGACTACGATGAATTTCGTACAAACGTTTTTTACCGTGATATTTCTCGATATTCGGTTTTAAATGATCCGTTCGTTCGTTTACTAAACGGTCCGTATGGACGATTACGCTGATTAACGAGTCGATTTCCCATATGTAAACGTCGTTTAAATAATAATACAGATACATTTGGGAGTGAGAGCATAAGGCTACCATCGAACCGCATACGTGTAAAACGACGGACCAACTTATCCTAACGAATACGTTATGTTTTATATCGTACGGTATCCAAGACTCAGCGAAAAAAAATTTATCGTAACCAATTCCGGTCCCGCGGAACGAAATTAAAAGTATTAACGGCAACGCTAGTATCGCGATCACCTGCGTGTAAATAACCGAAATGACTTTAACGAAATTCCGTTTCGATTCTCGTTGGTTACGTAATTTGGCATGTAATTCGGCTTGTTCGCTATTCGGATATCGATAAATATTGTCGATATTAGCAAATAATCGATTAATCCCGTTTCGTTTTCGTCTGGTATAGACGCAGATACATCCCGATAATTGAATGATAATATAAGTGAGACTTTCTACATTGCCTTCTAACGATCCGAAATTTTTCAAACTATTCATTACAATATTCAACGTAATAACGCAAAAACAAAACGTCCAAATTTGAAAAATCGTCGAATCGTCAGTGAGAAATGTCGTTTTTGAAAATAAATTTAAATAAATTTTGTACAATTCGTCGTAATTCGGTAATCTTGATTGAGACATTTTTCCTTTGTTGCAAATATCGAAATTGGCGTCGATACGTGTAGTCGATAAAACTAGTTCCTTCGGTTTGGTCAATTCGATACGTTTCTGATACAGTAAACATACTTTCACTGTTTAATAATAGAACAGTCTAACGCACTAACGATCGCTATGAAGGACATTCTGATGTATTATGCATTTTGTTTTCGAGCGTGGAATGCTAACGTAATAGGATAAAACCGTACTATGGTATTTAAGTATTCTTCTTATTATTATTTATGTTTCATTATTTGTTTTTCAAGCATTTTTTTGAAGTGAAACTTCTATTGGCGTTGTATATATGGGGAGTTAACCCATAAAACGAACGAGCAAGCTGAATTTACAGACACATACATATGTGTATAAATATATAAAAATATGTATACACATACACACACATATATATATATATATAAGTATATATATACACCGATCGTAAGTACCGCACTTCCAATACCCATGTATCAAACCACGTTTTGTAGTGTTATGTGCATTGACTTATACACATAAGTAGGCTTATTCTTAAATATATATATATATATATATATATATATATATATATATATATGCGTGTGTGTGTTTGTATATACACTCGGATAAAAATTAAAAAAAAAACATTGAATCGATTATTCGGCCGTTTTCAAGTAACAATTTATATACTTCTTTTGCTCATTTCGCCAGTTCTCTATTACAAATTTTGACATGAAAATTTGTACGTCATTTCTTGTGCTTCATGTATGCTGGTTTGTGCTGTTATTAACAAATTAGTGCTTTAAGTTGGCCCATCGTCCCATATTTCGAATTTAAATGTGAAAATTTCGTTGGGGCCAATATCTGTTCCAGGATTAATGTTTTGAAACGTAATGTAGTTAGATTTGCAACGTTATGAACGTATGGAATTAAAACTAATTATTAAGAAATGGAAAAGTATATGACACTAATAACACATAAAGTGTTTTTATATAGCATGTTGGAAACTTAATTTTAATGAATATCGTGTAAATTGAAAAAAAAAACAAAAAAAAAAGAAGATTCAAATATTACAGTTATCAAATGGGTCGCAATTTGACAAATTATATATCAAAAAGTGACAGTTTACAAAAGGTGATGATCGATTAACAATAGAGTAAATATCATCGTGTTACTTTCATTTCTGGATACTTCGGTCACAATGCGCCATAGTGTCCAGAGACCGACATATCATTATGCTGATGTGGAAATAGACAACGAAAAATAATTTAAAATAAATGTTATATAAACAGATCACAATTATCAAGTGAATTTAAAAAATAAAATATAAATATGTATATATAATTTATAAAAATATAAAATAAAATAAAAAACATAAAATGTAATAAAATAAATTGAGATGTACAATATTACAAAAATAAAATCACTAACAGATTATTTTATAAATATTCGTTTTGTTATTTCACTTTTTTTTTTTTGTAATAAATTAAGTCAGGCTTTATTTAATTTTTTGTTTTTCCTTTTATATTTCTGCGAATTGTATATTTTTATATTTTAGATTTTTTTTTTTTTTTTACAATTGTAAATCCCCATATGCCGTTTTGTAACTACAAGCTTTTTTTTTTGCCTATTACAGCATAAGAGACGTGTGTCTAATTTATATGTACGTTAGGAGTCCGCTTTCTCTGGCAAAGCCAGGATTCTAACTATCGATTGAGAGTTGTTTGAGTAAATAAATTTCTTGAACTAATATTCAATAAAAAAACTTAGCTATAAATCCCACATAGAACATATAAGATCAAAATATACGAGAGCACTCAAAGTGTTACAGATTTTGCACCATAAATTCTAGTGATCAGACAGGCGAACACTACTGTGGTTTGTACGGTACGCACGTTCGATCAATAACAGACTATGCTACTATAATATATGAGACAGTATTGTGGAAAGTCGTCAAAAAATTGGATACTACACAGAACCAAGCATTATGCATATGTATCGGAACGTTCTGCACAAGTCTGAACGTTCCGCTTACATATCGAAAATAACACACCATCGTTAAAAGACCGTCACGCTAGCACTGAAGTATTACATCAAACTCAGCATGGATCCTAATTACTATAAAACGTTTCGCTCAATTTTGGTTAGGTCGTACACCAAAAACAATAAAGCATGTAGTCTACGGTGCAATAATTACATTCGTCAGTCTAACATAACACCGTTAACACGGGAACTGTCTGATCCACTGACCCAGCTATTGCAAAAAGCCAAACTTGGAGGTGATAAGCGCCTAAAAGTTATCACTAAGCAGATAAGATGCTCATTAGAGCGTACCAAACAAGAGTACTCAAGCGGCAAATTGGGGACTATATTGTACCACAGAAATAGACGAGAGGAAGTGGCTCTAGTGAGGATACGAATCGTTCGCACTAGGCTAATGTATGGTCCACTGATCAACAGAGAAGAGCAGATGTTCTGCTCTTACTGCTAGCTTTATGCATTAACGTTAGGACACATAATCAGCGAATGCCGAAAATTCGAAAACCAAAGAAGGGAGGCGTCAATTGCCGGACTCATTATAAATGAAGTGTTACAAGACAAAGAAAATATGAGTAGTATGCTAGTAGTACTAGACCTAGATTTTTTTTTACTGTTCAATACCGATAATAACTCTATTTTATTCGTTTAAAACCAAATATTTCTTTAATAAAAAGACTATTTTTATTATTAAACTCCGATAATTAATTTTCTCAATAATAAAAAATTTTCTCGATATAACTAATAAAAATCAAGCTCATAATTTTCTCGGTACTATTTATAATTTTTCTTAGAAAATCAATAATTTTAGTAAAAAAAAAAAGTCGAGATAATTATTTTTTAAGTATTTTTAAGATCATTACTTTTTAACAAAAATCGTCAAAATAAACATGAATTTACTAGTTTTTTTGTGTGTTTTTGATTTATTAAAGCATGTGGCATTTTTTGCCATATGTCAACATTTTCTCAGTACTATAACTGGCCGATTACGATAAATTGTCATTTAGAATTTCGGAAGAGAAGACGATTTAAAATTTCCCACTCTCGCGTTACGCATTACATCGTCTTAGATTAAATGTACTTTATGTTTATTTGTGGTATGTATATGTATATATATTACGAGTGTGGTTGGTATATTATGTATTGGTGCGCATGTATTTTATTATCATCATTTTTAAGCTTATTTTTGTGTTGTATGTCAGTATATTTAAGGTATGTACTTTCTACCGTTCATTTAGTCACTTCATTAATAGTAATAGTGGTTTTATCTCTCTTTATGCTATACGCAGTTTTCCTGAAAATATTTTTAAGAGAATTATTACGTGGATTTCTATTTATTCGTCGATATATATTTGAATGTTTGTTACCTTTACGAATTAGCATATTTAGGTGTTTTTTTGATTATGCATGGTGAATATATTTTAGAACTGTTTTACTTCTTTTCCGTTTTTTATATGTAATAGGTCAGAGTTGTCAAGTTTCTTACTTAAACTCGTCTATTCTTATTTATTGGAGTTCTTATTTATTCTATTATTTATCGCCAAATTTTCAAACAGTTACTATAAGGGACTTAAAGTGTATTACCAAAATGTTCGGGGTTTAAATACAAAGTTAAAAGAACTTCATTTAGGAATGTGTAGAAGTAACTTTGATATTGTAGGATTCACTGTGACTTGGTTAACTGGAAGTGTTTACAACAATGAATTTTTAAATACAGAATTATGGGTCTCATCGTTAGAAATTCATGCGTATTTCGTGATCCTAGGACTCCGCTGTTACTATTCAACACTCTTGTAACATCGCAGTTAGAATAGGCATCTGTGGTTTGGGATCCTTTCTACACTAAATATATTCATATGGTGGAAAAAGTTCAAGTTTTTGAGGTATATTTATTACCGTCAAACTGGTGTCTATCCAACATTTTTAAGTTTGCGATTTCCTAAATATTAAATCCTCGAGTGCTAGAAGAAAGATAAATAAGTTGAGGTTCCTGCATGATCTTTGTAACGCTTGCATAGATGACAATTATTTATTATCTACAATTTCATTTATGGTTCCCAGTGTTAATAGTAGGTCACATCGTATTTTCTATGAATCGTATGCTCGTACAAATCTAGGTTACAACTCACTACTTTTATCCACCTTACGTCTATATAATAACGTACTAAATATTCATCCACAGTTAGACATTCATTTCGATAGTAAATTTGTATATAATAAATTTTTTTAAACTCTATATTTCAGTTGTTACTTTTCAGTAAGTTTATTTTATTTTGATCATATGTGGTTTGTTTACATGAGAGTATGGGTGTATGACTGGTATATTTCTGTTTTTTTTGTGCTTTTCGGATGTGTGCTTTTCGGATGTGTGCTTGTATGTGGGTATTGTATTTTATTAGAATCATTTTTCGGTTTGTATTGGTAATTTTTTTGTTTTCAATCTAAATATTATTTATATTAATTAGCGTGTTGTGTGAGTGTGGTTCAGTTTTATTTTTGTTCATACTTTTACTTTATAATTATTCTGTAAGAGCGTACACTGTAATTGGCGTTATGCTGTTGTGTACGCCGTATTGTTTTGTAAATAAATAAATAATTAAATAACCAATAAGATCTAAGCTAATAATTTTTCTTAGAAAATCATTAATTTTAGTAAAAAAAAAAAAAAAAAAGTCGAGATAATTATTTTTTAAGTATTTTTTAAATAAAATTTTTATAAAAATAATTAATAATTATTAAAATTTTTAAATGAATTATAACCGTATTTTTTAGTGGATTATATCTAGTTTTATCTTCCGTAATTATTAAACAATGAATTGCTGAATTAGGTTCAAAAGAATCCCACCATTGAAAATTAATTTTAATATTTATTATTGAGCCTTTTATTACTTCAGATTGTTTAGAACAATCAATAACAATAATCGGATAATTACATTAAGAAATCATTATAACTAAGTGAAGGTTTTCCAACTTTTCCGTAATAAGAACATTTAAAATTCTTAAACATATTATAAATTTGAGTACATTTATTTTCTGAATGCATAATATTTAATCTATTATTTGGATGGTAAACATTATTATTGAGATGAACTTGAATATTTTCAAGATTACATAGATCAAATTGACTACGATCAACAATGATACTACTATTTTTATTTTTTTGAAATCCAATAATAACATAACATCGTTTATAATATGTAGTAGGTATATGCCAAGTAAATGTTTTTCCAGGTGTTGTGTTTTGTATAATATTTTTCTGTATCTATAAAATTACGCGTCGACTATGAAAAGTTGTCGGAATCCGTCGTGATGTGGACCACCATAATCAGAACGTTATAGAGAGAGAAAGATGAAAATTCGTTATTCATTAATATAATCAAGTGCGCACATTAGTGGTCGGACAAAAATAGATGTTCAAATTTAGGTTGTAACATAATAGAACTGGTAAGTGAATATAAGTATCTAGATGTAACAATAGATAGACAATTGAGGTGGAACGTACAAATACAAAAAGTGGAAAATAAATTGAAATCAATAATACCGATATACATTAAGAAATTAATGTAGATCAGGAGACAATGAGAACGGTATACTTCGCGTTAGTCGAATCCAGATTGAGATACGGCATAGAAGCATGGGATCGACGTCTAAATATTACACGGGAAAAATTGATCGATTGCAAAGCTAATAAACGAGTATAAATGTAGAAATCAGGAACGAACCATTAAACGATTTGTTACGTCATCATGATGTATTTGAAATATAGCCGGACCGTATTTGTTTACCAAAGTTTAGGATTATTTAGTAAAAAATAAAAGTATCGATTTAAACGATGCGAATAAAATATAAACTAAGTGCAACGAACAGCTGTATATATCTTCGGTAGCACGGTCAAGATTTGGTGAGATGACAAAATTGTTAAATAATATACCGGAAGAAATATTGAAAGAAAAAACAGATTTGGAAAGTAAAACAGCAGCTAAAAGAGTGGTTACAAGATATGGATAATATAAACAGAAACAAAAAATGGTAACTGTAACTGCATATAAAGTAAAGTAACATAAAAAACAATTTATAATGAATTCGAAGTGGTGCGACAAGTGATAGAAATAAAGTTAATATAATAAATGAGGCAATGACAACATGGTAAATGAAAATTGTTACTGTGAGAGTGTGGGTGAGAGTGTAATCGGGAATGTGTGAGTACTATAACTGTAACTTTGTGTATATGTGGGTTTTATAAATTAAAAATAACGATTTTGATATGCAATAATAGTTTAGATGTACACATATTGTAAAACGGTGTAGATCTGTCGACATAAGCTTGACCGAACATATATATCTAAGTACAGAATGGGGTATATGAGTGTGTGCGTCATTGGGTTTACTTATTGTATTTTTATTTTATTTGAAAAAAAAAAACAAAAACAAAACGAGAAAAGTGTAAAAGCGACGCAGATTTTATACGTAGGAGGAAAACACCTTTTCGATTATTTTATTTATTTTTTAAACGCATAATCCAGTAATTTACAATTATATAAACATATTAATGCGCATACAATAGACACGTACGAATATACAACGCACGCACACTCGCATACATACACAATAACACAAAAACTAAACACCCTCGGACATACTTCAACATGCGAAGATCATTTTATAATTATTCATCTGGTCAAGCTTTCACCTGTCTATATATATATATATTATATATATATATATATATATATATATATATATATATATATATATATATATATATATATATATATAATATATATACTATATATATATATATATATATATATATATATATATATATATATATATATATATATATATGTATATATGTATATAATATATATATATGTATATATATATATATATATATACATTTTGTACAATGGAATATTACTAGGCGTTAACTAATATAAATACTTATATTAAATACACAATTACCTTATAAATAATTAATAATTCATTTCTTATTTTCACATTCACCTGTTTCCTCATTGCATTTGAATTATAATTTACATTCTCGTATAAAATCACTATTCTTCTCATTTATTCTGTAGTTATCTGTATCACATCTTTATCTTTTTTTTAACTTTATTATTATTTAAATTATTATCGATTTTTCTATAATTCGTTTACAGCATTACTGAATGTTTTAAAATTAAAACCATTTAGCCGGTTCTTTTAAAACAAAATATATATATAAATATAAATGTGTATATATATATATATATATATATATAATTTTAAAATTTTTGTTAAAATTCCGTCAAATTCCTACTTAATTGCTATCGATTTGGCTAGAGACTTACGCTTACAAAAAATAATTATTTTTACCGACGCACTTTACGCCGTTCAAAGCATTAATCTCGATCTCTCAAAATCTAACCACCCGATAGCCAAATATATTTACCTGTCAGCTAACCAACACATACAAGAAACCATTATATGCTGGGTCCCTTCACACTCCAACATAAAGTAAAATGAAGAAGCTGACATCGCTGCGAAAGAGGCGGCGGAGACGTTTCCCATACCAAAAATTTCAATCCCAATACAAGACGAAATACACAATATCAAAAACCAATTTCATGAGGCGTGGAACTTGCGCTAGAAGCGTATTCCCACAACCAACAAACTCCGAAACGTCAAGTAAAACAAAGCTCTATGGAGAACAATCATCCCATCGCGACGTGATGATGTACTAACTCGGCTTAGAATTGGCATACTGTATAAATGAGAATACAAATGCAATGAGGAAACAGGTGAATGTGAAAATAAGAAATAAATTATAAATTATTTATAAGGTAATTGTGTATTTAATATAAGTATTTATATTAGTTAACGCCTAGCAATATTCCATCGTACAAAATGTATATATATATATACATATATATATATACACATATATACATATACATAATATATAAAACCCATAACTACATAATAGAAAAAAAATCAACCGATATGCTGCTACTGCGGACGGGAGCCTCTAACAGCCGAGCACATGCTATCAAAGTGTAGGTCACTTCAGAAACACCATCCTGATGGCAATATTTCAATTCACACAGCACTCTCTCTGATAATCCTGATAATCCAATAGAACTTGAAAAAACCCTTCAGTTTTTAAAAGTAACAAATATATATATATATCCTACTTAATTTCCTTCTTATATTTTTCTCTTTCCGTAGCGACACTTTTAATTCGTGTTTTAATCTATTTTCCGCGTTATTTCAGTTATTGTAAAATTACTAACTATTGCGAACTCTTTACTAATTCGGTATGTCTGTAAATTCGACGCTGTTACGGTTCCATCCTGTCACGATATGTTTTACATTGTCAGCTGTATCGCATATTACACATATGTTACAATATGCTATTGCGTACTTACAAAAGTAATCTTTAAATAATCCACGCCGGCTGATGATACATTAAAATAATTCGGCGTAAATACAACGTTGTTTAGTCGATAGCTGGAAAGAACTGTTTTGTTAAACCGTTATATTCGTTCCATAATGCTTGATAATTTTTTTTTATATAGTAATCATCCCGTACTGTTTTAAACTGTTTAGACGTTAACATTTTTTTTTTGTCATATAGATAATACGGATGATGATACGTGTAGTGTTGATAAATTCATGATTGGTATTTATGTTATTCTTTATCAGGAACGCGTTAAATATGTTTCTCTATTTCATATATATTAGTGGTTTAATACCAGTGATGAAAATGCTTACTATTATTTCAAATGTACTTGTATTATAACATTTATAAATAATCTTACCTCATCATCATATTTCACGAATTGCCCCCCCCCAAAAGGTAAAATAAACAAACCTATTTTCCACGCTTTACCGTCTTCCTTAGCTCGGTATTCGTTACTTTTTTTCTATAAGCAACTATATTCGTTACTTTTTTTCTATAAGTAACTATATTCGTTAGTTTTTTTTATATTAAACAAGACCTATTTAAAGTCTACTACGGTTATTAGATTATTTCAAACTTAAAAGAAAATTAATGTAACCGTAAGCTTTGTCACAAATATTTAAGAAAAGCGAATTAGACAGAAATATGTTCGGCGAAGCGGATACCGTTAAATCGTTACTAGTTAAAGTCGATAATAAAAGCATCAACTTTTGAACTTGAATCGATTTCGTATACCATTCGGTTCCGTATAACGATATTCTCATTCGATTATTTAGACCGAGGTAATATTCGCCGAAACGATCTACAGCAAATAGCGGCGTTAGTATGTTCAATGTAAACAGGAGCCATAAAACAGATTTACCGGATTTTTCACCGGTTATCAATACGTATACGAACGTAATCAGGAACGAAAACAACGTACCGACTATCGCGAAAATAACGATCGAGTGATCGACTAATACACGATCGATGTAACGGCGAACGGATACGTAATGACGGTAACAGTCGATATTCGAACGGACGTAAACTTCGTCGCGAGCTTCATCGATTACGATGAATTTCTAACAACTTAATATTTGCTGCGAATGAAATAAAATTACTGAAATAAATCCAAAAAAATGAAACACAAAAATGAAGCCCACGTTTTTAAAAATAAACATGAAAACAATGTTACGGTATACCTATTTAATTTGTTTGAACCCTATGAAAAAGAGCAAAATAATTCCTCCGTGCTGTGTAGAAACACGTCAAACTGTTACACTCTATTTCCATTTTTGCTCGTCACAACTAAGGGTAGGTGCTCAGCTCTTTTTTCTTTCCAAAAGCTACACCGGTTATACCACTAGACATACCAGGATGCTGTTCACCTTCTGAATCTGATGATTCAGCTTTTAGTTTTTTAGCTGTCGATAATAATAAGCTTCCTTTTTCTTCTCTTATATTTATATATATATATAAAAAAAAGTCTAATTTGTTGATCATCTATTCACGTGGATATAACGTCATACCGAGTTGCAATTAGTCTCTCACATCTCCCTACGTAGAGTAAAACCTCATCATAAGGAATTTGGTCATATAAACGAGTACACGCTAACATGCCTGAAAGCATAAAACTGCTAACATTTGTTAATTTTCGTTGTAACGATGAAAATTATCGTATCTTTCTGACTCACGATGAATTCTTCTGCTTTAAATGCCATAAAACTGGGCATAAAGGCGATAATTGCCATCTGAACACAGATTTACATGATATTTCAGACTAAAATCCAGCATTAACAAACCTCATATCCCCATCTAACAATACTTACACTCAACGGTCTCATAACCTATGTATGAACAATCAATTCCCACCTCTCACAGAACAACCTCTGATATTTAAAACCACAAAGCTTCCTTACTCCATCAGATTCTTCACCATTCTCAAACTCACTGCCATCTAAAACACCACCTAGACTTCAAGAAAATTGTCATACTGAAAAAAACCAAAGAACTCAAAAATAAATCGATGTAGCAAAGGAGGTGTCACCCTTGCAGTAAATAAAACTTTAATTTTCAGCAAATACCATTACAAACACATTTACAAATATTAGCCGCTACTATATTATTGGTAGATCCCGTTACAATTTGTAACGCTTACTTCTAATTACAGGGGAAAATTTAGATAACGATTCTTTTAAATAGCTTATCTCTACCCTTTATTCTTTGTCGCGACTTTCAATTATGTAATAGTTCCTACTATAACAAATATTGTGAAATGTTGGAAAAGATTCTCTTAAACGGAAATCCCTCTATTAGGTAGAGAGATTTCCGCTTAAGAGCTATAAACTCGTTACAATTGATCCAGTCGCTCATGGTCGAATCTTGATTTGGTTATCTATTCATTTCAACTAACCCACAAAACATGGTTCATTTTCATGACGACCTAGCTGGAAGCGATCATACACCAATTACCATTTACAACTTATTTTGTTAACATCACGCTTAGCACTGAAGTATGGAACTCTTACAAATAAACGCCAGTCATTGCTTAAAAACATTTAATACTATTACGGTTAATAACACAATTATTTCCATCAAGGAATTTACAAATTTACTAATTTCCAATGCATTTATAGTAAAATGCTCAAAAAAATGTATCTTGGTGGTCTGATGAATGTCGTATTGCAATCAGAAACGGACACAAAGCATCAAAGAACATAAAAGCTAATCCAACGATATCAAACAACATTATCTATGAAAATTTATCCAATAAAGCCACCTTGGTTCTATAAATGCCAAACGTTCCTCATGAAAAAAATTACAATTACTGCAACAACTCCAATAATATTTTCCTGGTGAAGAGTTAGATAAATTGGGTCGAAAAGCACTTTTCATATACCACCCAGCCTGAAAAAATAAGTGGTATTTTTATGGATGAATCATCAGTTTGACATATTCTTGATAATAATTTTGACTCATCCTCAGATGACCATTTCAATACATCATTTCAAAGCATCATGTGATCTTCTCCACATTTAACCAGGAATCATAACTATCTGTGCCAAGTCTTCTCAGTAGCTGCCACGCTTTCCTGCTCGAATGCGTGAAATTTAGGCCTTCGACTGTAGCTATCCATTTCTTGTGATGTTGATTATTCAGTTGGTGCATAAGTTCGCTTGCGGTATCTAGATTGCCTGCTTTTTCGAAATTGTTATATAGGTCTTCACATAACTTGTTCCAGCCTGGAACGTACTTTTTTCTGAAACCTCTTGGAATATTTTTCTTGGCACACCGAATTACGGTGGTGGTCTGATGAATGTCGTATTGCAATCAGAAACGGACACAAAGCATCAAAGAACATAAAAGTTAATCCAACGATATCAAACAACATTATCTATGAAAATTTATCCAATAAAGCAACCTTGGTTCTATAAATGCCAAATGTTCCTCATGAAAAAAATTACAATTAATGCAACATCTCCAGTAATACTTTCCTGGTGAAGAGTTAGACAAATTGGGTTGAAAAGTACTTTTCATATACCATACAGCCTGAAAAGAAACAGTGGTATTTTTACGGATGAATCATCAGTTTGACATATTCTTGATAATAATTTTGACTCGATGCCAATTTCAATACATTATTTCAAAGCATCATGCGATCTTCTTCGCATTTGATCAGGAATCATACGTTTTCGAATACCCATACGTGAACTTAAATCATTCATCAATGATTCAAAACCTGGAAATTGTTGCGAGATGCGCATAACATTTCGACACATTTTGCATTTGTCGAAATTTAAGTCACATCATCTTGATCGTTTAACAAGCTAGCCGTTCTGACCGCTCCAAAGTAAATTTTTAATTCTGTGTTATTTGTAGGTTCTCTTTAGTACATGGATATGCAACATCAACATACTCCATTTTTGAGTGAAGAAGAACGCCATATATCGTTACAAGTGGTGTCAGCGCCATAGTTGGTATGTGTCAACATTCGCAACAGAATAAGCTGCAGTAAACAACTCTTTTTTAATATTTGTTTTTTATGGGCATTAGTGATTCCACCTAGGGCTGTAATAAATGTTTTTTAACTTACTATGTGCCGTTTCCATGAAAAAATATTATCTGAAGTCAGCTTAAGGCATTTGATTACATCGGAGGTTACGTGGGCTGATTAGATCAATAACATCATGAAGGAAAATTTGTGTGCCGATTTGACAAGTGTCATGCTCACTTCCTTATTTAAATAATTGGCACGAAACTTATTGGTATCATCAATTTCATGTACTCTTCTGCCACCTACAGTGAATAGTATTAGAAGGATTAGTCATAGCTGGAAGTTTTTATTATAATGATTGACACCATAAATTATTATCTTCGTTATCTATGACCGTTTAGGCCCCATTCTTGTTTCTCGTGTATTTATATCTGCTTGTACCATATTATCTTCATTAGTCAATGCATGGAATTTATTGTCATTCTTTTTAGAGCTGTCTGAGAGGAAATATTTTTTAAAAAACATCTGTGACTCGGAGCGCAGTTAAGAAGTGTGAAACTTCGACAATTAACTAAATTCGGCACAGTTTTTTTTTTTAAATTTTACACGTGTGTATATAGACACATACACACACACATATATATATATATATATATATATTATATATATATATATTATATATATATATATATATATATATATAATATATATATATATTATATATATATATATATATATATATATATATATATATATATATATATATATATATATATATATCTAATTCAACACAGTATCTAATGTAAGAAGAATTTTTTTCGTATAATTAGACCCAAAAATCAATTGAAAACGTAAGACGTTGAAGAATGAATATGAATGGTCTAATTTAACAGTAACCGATATAACGAATAATTTTATTCTTAACACTATTTGTAAAACTAGAAACAAAAATCAATTAAAAACGTGTAAAACAAAAACTTTCAAAAATGAGTATAAATCGAACCAATTTTCATACAAATCAAAAAAGAAAAAAATGTAAACGAACTAGTACGAAAACTTTGCCTTCCGTACAATGGATTATGTCAGAGCCATCGGGATTTCTATCTCGGTGATAAAGGTAGAACGCGTTGTGTTTTGTGAGACAGACGATTTAAAGTGATCGGATAATTCTGACCTTCAAAACTCAGCCAAAATTAATACATGCAAGTTCCAACTTGGATTTTAATTTACAACAGTACCTACGAGAGACAACACGAATGGTGCAAAACACTTGTGTTGTAGAAAATTGAATATTCTTAGATACGATAACGTTCAACGTATCCAGAGACAATTAAATCTACTGGATATTCGCTCATATCCTAACAAAGTTTCAGGGGAATTTTTATAAGTATGAGACTTGTGAATGCGTGTAGTTTTTTTTGGTGTGAGGCTGGTGAATGTGTTTAATGTATTTTCTTTTTTCTTTTTACTTTTAATTTTATAATTCAAAAAAAATTATTTATTGCATTATTTTACTTATAAGTCTACACTATAATTGGCTTTTAGCTGTTGTGTGGCTTCATTAAATAAATAAATAAATAAATAATCACGCGATTATCCGTTGTTGGCTCCACACGCCACTTGTTTCCAAAATTCCCCCCCCCCGTTAATCGGGGTATTAATTCCGACATAAATTCTAATCTTTTTTCCTTTAAATATTTATCATTATAATTATTATGTCCTACTTATTAACGAATATATATATATATATATATATATATATATAAATGTATATAATATGCTAAATATTAAATAAAAAGAAAAAATGATCTATACCTCATCAACAATTTAATTACTAATGGCTACTTGATTTAAAAAATTATAATCAGAAATTTGTTTGTATATATATATATATATATATATATATATATATATATATATATATATATGTGTGTGTGTGTGTGTGTGTGTGTGTGTGTGTGTGTTTTAGTATACAATATACAAATAAATAAAATTGTATGAATTTTTATATAAAATTTAAACCTCATGTATACCCATGTAATGGTTGCGATTATTGTAACATGTTGTATAGATTATATCATATTGGTTATATTATACACTTTCGAACTATTTAAAATTAAATTAGTAAAACTCAGATACACTTATAAATGCATCCTAATTGACATAATCTGCCTAAGCGAGACAAAGATTAACGCTAATTTTAGTTTAAATTGTCCAGGATACCAAGTATATAGGCGTGACCGAAATGAGAAAGGAGGCGGTGTAGCACTACTTGTAAGCAGCAGACTACTTCATTACTCTCTACCTGCTCTTGCACTAAAGAGCATTGAGGCTGTAGGTGTTGCTCTTGAGGTTGAAAATGATACAATTTACTTCTATTCTGTTTACTCCCCACCAAATAGCGCTCATTTTGAACATGATATAGCAATGATTATGCACTCGGCAAATAAAGTTATAGTTGCAGGCGATTTTAATGCCAGAAACACCGTTTGGAATTGTTACACTAATAACAAGTCGGGTAAAATCTTATTAGATTTATCATTTAACAAAAATTTCACTGTTCTCTCTCCAAAAGAACCCACCTATATCCCACTTGCCAATCAAATGAGACCCAGTGTAATAGACCATGTATTATCCAAGCAATTTCCATATTTCACGAAACCTATATCTCTTACCTGTCTAAGTTCTAATCATAATCCAATTTATTTTGAAATTAATAAATATTTCGAACGGGTGTCTGAAAAATATGTATATAGTTTTCGGCATGCGGACTGGAATAATTACAGAATTTATATATGCAACACACTAAAGATATCTACACGTCCTCACTCTCCCAGCGAGATTAATAATACTGTCTCATTTCTTAATAATGTTATCCTAAGATCCTCACAACTACACATCCCGCAGAAAGTACTTGACACTAACCCCATGACCATTCCTTATAGCATAAAAATGTTAATAAAAATTAAAAATCTATTTCGTAAGCAGCACCAAAAATATAAAACAACTCGGCTAAAATCAATTCTAAACTTCTTAACACGTTTAGTAAAAACTAAGCTCCTGGAACATCGTAATGATGTGTGGAATAACAAATTAAAATCATTGTCTACCACAGATAAAAGCCTCTGGAACATTACAAAGAATTTCGCGCGCGTACATGTTAATATTCCACCAATAACGCACAATAAAGATATTGCATATTCTGATAAAGATAAAGCTGAATTCTTAGCTCACCGTTACTATCAAGTGCATAATCAAAACATAACCCTCTCCACCATATCTCATACAAAAAAAGTTGATCTAACTGTGCGTAAATATTGTAGTGCTCTGTCAGCATCTGACTCATTAATTAAGCTCGCCACACCAAAAGAAATAAATTATTTCATAAAAAGACTTAAATGCAAGTCATCCACATGACAAGACTTAATACACACATTAATGCTCAAGAACCTGCCTAAAATAGCCATAGTATACTTGACAAATATAATTAATGCTATTATAATCACTGGTCATTACCCTAAAATATGGAAAACTTCAACTGTTATTCCCATTCCAAAAATGGGGAAAGATAGTTCATTACCCAAAAATATAAGGCCTATTAGTTTAATCAGTAACATTAGTAAAATAGCTGAAAAAGTAATACTTCAAAGATTAAAACAATTCTCAGATGAACATAGTATTATAAACGAAACCCAGTTTGGATTCAGACCCCAACACTCAACCGTCATGCAGCTAGCGCGCCTTACTGATCACATTCTTGATCAGTTTAACCTGAACAAACATACTGGACTATTGTTATTAGATGTAGAAAAGGCATTTGACACTACGTGGCACAATGGCATAATATACAAAATGATTCATTATGGCTTTCCCAAGCAAATTATAATGATCATGAAATCGTATCTAACTGATAGGCAGTTTATTGTTAAGGTAAATGATACCTACTCTAGTACTAAAACACTAACAGCTGGAGTTCCACAGGGTAGTATCTTGGGACCCTTCCTATATATTTTATATATTAATGATTTGCCTCGGCTGAGGAATGTTGATACATCTCTTTACGCCGATGACACTGCTCTATTTACAGCTTCCTATCGAATCGATACAATAACAAACAGACTCACCAAAAGTTATTACAAAATATACAAATATTACACAAAGTGGAAAATTAAAATTAACACCGAAAAAACGGAAGCTATACTATTTACGAGACGCAGGCCGCAAATAACTCACCACATTGAAATAAGTAACAGGTAACTACCGTGGAAACCTCGTGTAACATATCTTGGTCTTACAATGGACAAGCGACTGTCGTTCCATGAACACATCACGGACAAAGCGCACTCCCGATTATATAAAATTTTCCCAATTTTTCACAAAAACGCTCTAAAGTTAGTATTAAAAACAAACTAATAATATATAAAGCATACATACTGCCGATATTATTATACTCTTGCCCAATTTGGTCCGGTGTTAGTAATTCCACCTTAAATAAATTACAAATTGTTCAAAATAAATGTCTGCGTATTGTGTACTTGATGCCCCTTACTATACTAAGATAACTGACATGCATGCAGCTCTTTATCAGCGTACTATTCCTGAGCTAGTACAGGAACAAGCAGATAGGTTCTACAGCAAATGCCTGACTAGCCATTACACTATCGTACAGCGAATTGGAAACTATACTCGCGACTCGCTGACCAGAAAATATAAAAAATATAAACACAAAAGAATTAAACATTCACTTCTCTAGCACCAGATTGTCGAACTAAGGACTCACCAAGGGGTGTGTCCTTCATACAGGTGATTGAATCTTAGATACAATTTGTTAGATAGCTATTACTGGCTAGTTACAAATTTGGAAATGGTGGAAAAAAAAAAAAAAAAAAAAAAAAAAAAAAAAAAAAAACTTAAGTAGTTATTAATAAGTCTCTATCCTCATGTAATCTATTGTATCAGTATATCTCTCTTCTATCCTCTTATTTATTTGTTTAACTTTAATATAATTTGTATAATTTTACCCATATCCTTAATGTACTATTAAGATCAAATTATAATTAATTAATTTCTCTTTTTTCGGCTACGCAGGGTTTTCAGTTGTATGTTTTTCCCTGTATAATTATTGTATAATTATAAAATAAATTTTAAGATTTCTTTGTAGACTATTTCCTAAGACGCGTAGTAAGAGCGTTAACGCTGCTCGGTAGACGCATTTTTTATTTACTTATTATTTGCTGATGTATAAACAAAAAACCATAAATATACTTTATTGAATTGAATTGAATTGAATTGAAGTTGTTGATATTGTAAAATTACAATTATACTGTAATTCTTGTTATAATTTAATTTTAATTTTTGAAGAATATTAAATGTAGTGATTTTTTGTTAAAATAAACAATAAAAAAGAAGTTACAATCACATTTTTTTTCATTCTGTACTTTTAAATAATGAAAAAAGATGTTAGTTATTTTAGCTTATTTTTGTTGTTTATTTTAGTTTCAATTTACTTCCAATTCTATTTAAATTCAATTCAATATTTACTCTTATATATTTCAACATGTACAAAATAAATAAAATAGTGTAAAATGTGAATATGTGCATACCTGTATAATAAACAAAAAAATAAACAATCAAAATAAATATGACCTTAACTTAATAAAATATTTTTCCTTAAATTAAGCGATCAGAGAAAACATTATAAAGCTGTAACAATTGCGATATAATGAACATATAACAATGTATTTATATATATACATACAAATAACTACATTGTTTAAATATATGTAATCAAGATCAAGGCAATAACACGCAATACAAAATATAATAAATAAATATTATAGCGATTTCTTATGTACAGTTCCTGAACAACATGCTAATTCAAACAAATTTTATTCTAATAAAGCTCAAATAATCCCGAAGAGTAAAAGTGGGTTAATTATTCAATAAAATGATAAGCGGGCTTAGGGTAAATAATTGTACTCCAGTTCGATCACCTTCAATATAATGTATGTAGTGTTATTTAAACTGCTATTAATAAATGTATAGGAATATCATCATATTAAACTAATTTTGAGCGTAGATAATAAAGTATGAAAAATTAAATTATTATAAGAAATATCAAAGGCTATCTGCAGACGATTTAGCGATTGAGTAAAATAATGTGAAAGATGCAGTAAAACAAACAGATATTTAAAAAAAAAACAGAAAAAAAAGCCAAAAAGGCTGGTCTAGTGATATTTTTGGAAAAAGCAAAATTCATAACTCCTCTCAGTTTGAATATGAAACCTGCCAGTGTTTTCGAAACGTTACATGATAAAAATATCGACACGGTTTACTCCGATAATATCCTAAACGTGTCGATATCAACCATGAAATAAAAACTGTATTTAATAACAAACAGATTATTTCAAATTCAGAAGGAAATATAAAAGTGTCAACTTTTGAACTTTGATCGATTTCGTATACCATTCGGTTCCGTATAATGATATTCTTGTTCGATTATTTAATCCGAGATAATGTTCGCCGAAACGGCACAAACCGAACAGTATTAATAAGACGTTCAACGTTAATGAAAACCACAAAACGGTTTTACCCGATTTTTCCCCGATTATCAATACGTATACGAACGTGATCAAATGCGAAAACAAAATACCGAATATGAAGTAGATAACGATCAATTGATCGACTAATACGCGATCGATGTAACGGCGAATGGAAACGTAATGACGGTAACAGTCGATAATCGAACGGGTGTAAACTTCGTCACGAGCTTTCAACCATCGACTCTGGTGAATTTCGTACAAACGTTTTTTACCACGATATTTATCGATATCCGGTTTTAAATGATCCGTTAGTTCGTTTACTAAACGGTCCGTATGAACAATTACGCCGATTAACGAGTCGATTTCCCGGACGTAAACGTCGTTTAAATAATAATACAGATACAGTTGGGAGTGAAAGCATAAGGCTAACACCGAACCGCCTATGTGTAAAACGACTGACCAACTTATCCTAACGAATACTTTATGTTTTATATCGAACGGTATCCAAGGATCAGAGAAAAAAAATTTATCGTAACCAATTCCGATTCCACAGAACGAAATTAAAAGTATTAACGGCAACACTAGTATCACGATCACGTGCGTGTAAATACCCGAAATGACTTTAACGAAATTCCGTTTCGATTCCCGTTTGTTATGTAATTCGGCTTGTTCGCGATTCGGATATCGATATATATCGTCGATATTAGCGAATAACCGATTAATCTCATTTCGTTTTCGTCTGGTATAGAGGCAGATAAATCCGAATAATTGAATGGTAATGTAATTGAAACTTTCTACGTTAGCTTCTAACGATCCGAAATTTTTCAAACCGTTCATTACGAAATTTAACGTACTAACGCAAAAACAAAACGTCCAAATTTGAAACATCGTCGAATCGCCTGCGCACAATGTCGTTTTTGAAAATAAATTTAAATAAATTTCGTACAATTCGTCGTAATTCGGTAATCTTAATTGATACATTTTTCCTTTGTTGTAAATATTGGAATTAGCGTCGATACGTTTAGTCGATAAAACTAATTTTCCTGTTTGGTCAATTCGATACGTTTCTGGTACCGTAAACATACTTTCACTGTTTAATAGTAGAACAGTCTAACGATCGCTACGGACGCTCTGATGTATTATGCATTTTGTTTTTGGACAGGTAACGGAAACAACGTGTGAGGATCAAGCTGTACTACCGTTTTTAACTATTCTTATTGTTATTATTATTTAAGTTTATTATTTTGTTTTTCTAGCAATTTTTATTAAGTCGGCACGATATGTATGGGAAGTTAACTCCCAAAAACCCGAGATCGAGCTGAATTAACAGCCGGTTATGCTAAATATATAGACATACATATATATATATATATATATAAATGTTTGTTACGTGTGTATACGAAACAGCAGACGGATATATATACATATATAACAAATCGTGCACCAAGGGGGCTTTTAAGACCCCTCTCAGAGGGCTTAGGAAAGTATGAAATACATATCAATAAATGTGCATAACCTGCATGCTCTAAACAATTTCCTAGCTAAAATGATATTTGAAACAGAAGAGAATATTTGAAAGAGTTCGCTATATAACTAATAAAATCTCTTCTTGAAAAGCGTGAAAATCAGCCTAGATTGCAAAAAGTACGTATGAGGTTAACATGCATGAAACTGATTTAGTTCATATAATCGATGACTAATCACGGCATTAGCTATATACGTTATGAACAGCGGCAAAACACCGTTTATTTTAATTTTTATCCTATCACATTATCTAATAACTTACGTCAATTTATTATCGTTAGTGAGTTTTGATGACATTTTTCACAATGGCGAATGAATAATTTCGTATGTTCTTTATAATTAGGCTAATTTCGTAATTTAATTGCTTAGGTCATATTCATTTACGGTTGTTAAAAATCATTTTATGTAACAAATAGTTCAGAAATAAATTCTTCTTCTTCTGATTTTGTCATTAGTACGTGTAACGTGTGGGATCGATTTGATATTATTATTATTATTTTTTTAAATTATCTCTCATTTATATAGAGTGACCCAGAGAAGATGTGGTTTTGTTGTCAAAAACTACTGGGTCACAATTTGTGAATGAAATTTTTGTTTAAAAATAAAAAAACCAGAGATTACCTTATAATCAGAGTGATCGCCACAAAAAAAATTGAAACTCTCTTAGCACTGTTGTGATCGATTCCCACAAAAAATAATGTTTACGCAAAAAGGATGCTTTTTCAAGTTATAGGACACCGTGATAATTGAAACCGAACAAAAAACAGATCTCTCGTGTGTACACTAAATGTAGAGCTTTGCATTGTAGCAGTCTTACCAACTGCGCTTTTTAAATAAAAAAACCGTCCGTCTTCTCTGGGTCAACCTATATAAAAAGATCGTTTCTATTACGTTCAATGTAGCAATATTAATACAAAATATTCGCTAAATTAATAATTTCGGATAATAATTTATTTTGCATATTTAGTTTAACTCAATAAATAAAGGACATAAATTAAAAAAAACCAAAAACGTTAAATTCGATATAAAAAGATCACAAAGTTTATCACCTGACAAAAAGAATTATGAAGTGGATATAAAAGAAAACAGTAATCACAGGGGGTTGCAGAGCTTTACTCCTTACTTATCTCCATAGGGGGGACACATGCAAGGTAACATTGCAAAAATATATTCTTAAGTATTACATATATTACGCTCTTGTTAGGACAGTGTTTTATTCTAAATTTAAGGATAATAAAGAAGTCCAACGTTTAAACCCTCATAAATCTGTCACTGCTTTTTACAATTTATATCAGCACCAGTGAAAGAAATGATACACTGGTAAAATAAATAAATTTCTGCAGTAAAATTTCCATTAAAAAAAGAAAAATTAAATTAATTACAAACAAATAAAATAAATTTTATCATGTTTGTCACTTAAATATAAAATCCATGCGTTTTTGCATTTGAGAGAAAAATTTTAGAAATATTTGCGCCACTGTTCACTTTACACACACACACATGTATATATGCCGTCAGAATAGATGATCGGATAGATCACGGATTTCTATAAGGATGGTAACGAGTTCAAATCCGACCAACGACGAAAAATTTATCATCATGAAATAAAGATATAAATAATCCTAACGCCATGCACATCATACGTGCGTTGGCGTAATAATATAGTACACTATTTAAAAACGTGAAAAATGTAAAATTTAATTTCATAGTATAAAATGCCCTCGATCATTTGATTGTATAGCATGGTAGAATAATATTTTCGGTTTGTCGTTCCTAATATAACTCTTAATGGAAGAACACAGCCTTACACTGAACAGTTTTCCTATTTATATCTGATGATGAAACGTTTGTACTAGTGGGCAGAATCGATAACTTTTTAATAAATCTAGAATATTTTTGAAAATCGATTAAATTAATCCAGGTCTCATTATTTTCTTTGGCGGGTCCTTAGTTTGTGATTACAAGTAGTAAATATCTCTAAGAGTTATTTATATCCAGACACGGTTCACTTAAATTTATGTAGTCTTGATTTGGCTGTTTCGCTTCATTTTTACAATTAGTATATTTGTGTAAGCGTGAGTTTATAATAAGTATAATTGTTATTCGTCAAGCTGTAAGATAAGTAAATAAGTAGGCTAAAAATAATATTGAACTATCGCAAGTCAGTATGTACAATCCACATGTACCAACATAGAATGTTATTCTTACCGGTTATTACAAATCACATAATAAAGTAAACATTGCGTTATAATATAAAAAAAATTAATACAATCGTGCGCTTTGTCGCATGTTTTCAAACGATTTCGTCTGTGTAATCGATGTAGTATAACAAAGAAAAATAATGTTAGTAAACACACCCCATTTAACCGTTTAGTAACAAAATTTTTGTCGATGACGTACAAAAAATTGGTGGAGCAAATCAGTATACCTTTTTTTTAATGGTTCCCAATTACGGGCAGGTGGAGCAAATGTATTTGGTAAATTTGTATTAATAAAGGTGCAGGGAACTAGTGAACTTAATAATAAATGTGTGTAAGTGTTGTGTAGCTGAAACAGAAGAAACATATATGTATAATGCAAAAGATAAACATGCGTGTAGGTAGTAGTTCCCTGCAGTGTGTAACTTAATAAATAGAATGGAAAATGGATGAATAACATAGTCCCTAGGTCCATCAAGTTTGTGTATATTATTTGAGCTTGCGAGTGCGTGTTATATATCAAGTGGTGTAATTATAAAAATGTGCAAATAAATTAATATAAAATAACAAATTTTAATGACTAAAAACAAATGAAAAGTAGTTAAATTAAATGAAAATTATTAAACTGAATATAAACATTAATAAACAAATAGGTGAACAATATATTATGTATAATCAGTGGGACCTAAAAATAATATTCATCTTAAAACGAAATCACGATTTTTTAGTTTACCTATCAGATTCTTAAATAGTGCTTCCTCACTACTCATAGGCGAGATTTTTACACTACCTAATAAGGAAGAATAAGCAAACGACGAATGTAACACAACCTTTATATAAGGACAGACTTCAACATAAATTTAAAATTTAACGGGTTGCAAGTACAGAAGCAGTGGGGAAGTACTGACTACACAAAATTTGAGGTTTCACATTGTAATGGAGATTAGTGAAAGAATGATTAAATCTTTACTGTCCACTTTGAACTTCATATACATTGCAGACTCCATATATATTATTCTTGGAATTAGTATTAGTCAAGGTCAAGGGTTGACTGCAATCAATATTATGTAATACTCCAATATCAGAGAAGGGAACATAAAATGATTAACGTAATTCTCGGCACTAGAGGCACACAAAGTGCACCGAAGTTCACTTATAAGATGGAACCAAACTTTCCAGAACCTGGGAGTACTTGTGCATTATAAACATTGATATTTAAATTTTTCAATTTAGCTCTATCGGAAACTTTTGGAAAGAACATATATGTTTTCCTTTGTTTATATATATATATATATATATATATATATATATATATATATATATATATATTATAACGTTCCTCTATCCTTAGATAGGGCAGTATGCCATACCCCATAGTGGTGGTCAGCCAATTTATAGTGTTCTAGCAAACTCTTAGATGAAGCTAAATAGAAAATCTCGTTGTCGCCAGCAGAGAATACTGTGCAAATTTATTTACTAACTTATTTTATAATGTATCTTGTTGAATTTTGAGTTAATGTGATTAAGATTTGGCGGAAACTTAATTTCTTGGCGTAGAACCAACAACTAACGATATCGTTACCGAATGACTAGTATTCGTTACAATTTTACTACGATTTTATTTTAATTATTATACATTAAACGACACAAAAGCAATTCATAAACAAGTATTTATATCCAAATATATCACAAAATAACACAGACTATAATCCTCACAAATTTACAAAATATGTACACATAAATTATTCACACACTAAGAAAAGAAAATAGAAATAGTACGACCTGGTGGTGTTGTGATCGATTTCCTGATCGTGAAGATGGATCCAATTATTATCCGGTCGTCGTATCTTCGTAATTATATAGTATTTTACTAAGTCATTAATTATTTCCAAAATTAATTTCTTATTCTTATACCGACTAGAACGCGGATGAATGCATTTTTATATTATTATTATTACAGTTAAAATAAGCAATTATCTTCCAACATGATTTCTACTTGGTCTCGGACTTAAATTACGATACCGACTCTACTATATCGTATAGCTTACCTTTTTAAACGAGGACATATATATACATACAGAGGAGGTTTATTTCTTTGAATAATCATGTCTACACGTTTGTTTTCGCGTCTGTAACAGTGCTGTCAGCAGTGCGTATCGTGAATGTTGTATATTGTGTATTTTAATAATTTCCAATTGTAGTGTGATATTAATTTCTATTCGTCGATATGCCGTCGTTGTCGTCGTCGTCGTCATTGAGATCAATGGATAAGCGGATAGTGGTGACGAGGATAATATAAGAAACGGTCACGTTAAATATAATACACCACCTACGTTGGAGGGAGAGGTATCAAATAAGATTGAAGAAGCAATAAAAAACTAGACTTCAAATTTGATAAAGACCTTGAACCTATATTAGTGGAGAATATAATGGAGACGGTTAAATCCACGCTCGATAATTTCTTATCGCAGTTTAATCAGCGTGTAGATGAGATGGGAAAAGATATCAACAGTAAGATCGACGAACTTGAACAGTACTCGCGGAGGAATTCATTGTTGATACATGGAATTTCTGAAGACAACAATGAAAATACGGATCAATGGGTAACAGTACTAGCTGATAAACTCCGTATTATAATTCCGTCCGATGCTATTTGTAGGTCGCACCGTTTGGGTAAGCGACGACATGAAAAGGACAAAGATCGTTTTAAACAGCGGCCTGGTAAAATTTACTCGTTACACATTTGAAAGGGAAATTTACGGAAAGAAGATGAAACTAAAGGGAACTTAAATTATTGTCCGGGAACACTTAACGTTATTACAAATTATCGGGGATTTATCATCCAAGTGCGGAAATAAGAATGTGTGGACAAAGGACGGTACAATATGTTGTATCGATGGGGCAGGCCATGATAATCCGGTCGATACAGAATTATTTAAAATTATCTACGACAACTACACCGACGTCGCATCAGTAATTATGATTACATAACTGCGCTGCTTTCTGTTGTTAATGTTGGTTTGTAAAACTATGTATTTTAGTTGTGAATGGGATTATGTGATGGTTCATGTGAGGTTGTTTTGTGTGTGTATGTATTATAATTTCGATGTGTTTCTAAAACGTGGTTATCCGAGTGTTAGTGTGTATGTTTGTGTACGAGTGTGGAATGTAGTTTGTATATGTATAAGTATATATGTATAATATATATATATATAAGCATGGTCATGTTAGGACGTGTTACTCTTATATTATCTACATGTCTGGTTTTGATGTTTCGGCCCGTAATTCGTTACGTTTTAGATCACGAGTGTGTGTCATTACATAGTATTCTCACTTTGAATTTTATGTCCAAATATTTATATTGTTTGCACATAATTCACGGAACCTTGTTGTTGAAACTAAAAGGGAAGCCGCGCTTACTATACTTGCTATACTTTTCCGTTATTTTTAATTACTATTATTATTTTTTTTTTAAATTATTTTAATAAAAAATTACAGTGGGTCTTAATGTATATTATCAAAATGTACGGGGCTTAAACACAAAATTAAATTAATTTAATTTAAATATTCATAGTCATAATTACAATGTGATCGGGCTGATGGAAGCGTGGTTGTATAACAGTATACAAAATAATGAGCTCATTCAATACGGTTATGAAATTTACGAAATGATAGAGAAGGTAGATGAGGCGGCGGATCCTTAATAGCTGCGAAGAATTCTTTGCAAGTGGAAAGATTAACATTAACTGCTATTTCTGAATGTTTAAAAATTTCTGAGTACAACCTAATTGTGGTGTGTATATACATACCTCCTCGTACCTCGGTTATTATTTATGAACAGTTTTATCGTGAATTGTACGAACTGCTGTTGCACAAGTTCATGCACTCCAAGGTTCTTATTATGGGTGACTTTAATTTGTCTGTTGACGGATGTACTTCTTTAAATATTCAAGATGACAAGCTGGCAAATTTTGCAGAAATCAGTAGTCTGAAGTTGGTGAATAATATACTCAACTTTCAGGGCAAAACACTGGATTTGGTGCTGGTAAATTCGGCTCTTTCAACTAGCATTAGTAAAGCAATTGATCCTTTAATATCGGATGATAAGTATCATCCGGCTTTAGAAATTACTGTTCAACAATGCTTATTAATCAAACCTGATTATGTTACTACCTATCCGGTGTATAGGTTTACCAAACTTAACAATTTTTCTACTGTTAGATGTGAAGTTTCAAGCATAGACTGGATTGAGATTTATAATATTACTAATACAGATGAGGTAACACATTCCTTTCTCTTTACAAACAGAAAGCTGGTTCTCTGGAGCAAAGAAAACCATTTACCTTTCAATTATGAAAAATGCGTCCACATGAGTTTCTGTAAAAATAGAAATAGGTCATCGTTCACTTACACGATAAATGGTAAGCGGATAATTAAAAAAACTGTGGTGCGGGATCTCGGAGTTAATATCGGTGGCAACTTTAAATTTTCAGTACATGCAAGCGATGTTGTTAATCGCTCTTATAAAATGCTAGGTTTTATTATAAGAAATTCATATGTGTTTAGAAATCCATGGACGCTACTGTCGCTTTATAATTCACTAGTGCGTAGTCCTTTAGAATACTGTTCAATTGTTTTGGGATCCGTATTTTAATAAATACATTAGGTTAATTGACAAAGTTCGGTGTAAACTTTTAAAATATCTATATTACCGTATATCAGGTATTTACCCGAAATATATGAATTACGATATATTAAGAAATATAATGGGTCTTTACACTACAGAGGAAAATAGCCAAATTAAGGTTTCTTCATGATGTATGTAACGGTAGAGTTAATAGTGAGTATTTAACATCAACCGTCTCCTACATTGTACCAAGACCAAATAGGCGATCGAATGGTTTTTTTAGTGAGCCGCGGGCACGAACAAACCTCGGTTTAAGTTCTCCATTGCCGTCAGCTTTTCGCTTGTATAATTCTCTTTTGAACATATTTCCCTGTACGGATATATACTTTGATAACAGATATTTCTTTAATAAGTTGCTTCCTGAACATATTTTGCGATGAGAACAGCAGTTTCACTGTTGTCTATTCGAGTGGTTCTAGATTGTTATTACGTGGTGGGTGTTTGGTATATGTGTTCCTTTACTAAGTAGTATATACGTTAAAGTGTATATTGTACTTATTTATTAATTTGTTGAAGATTATTCGTCCGTTTATTTCGAGTAAGATTGTGATTGGTTATATTATACACATTCAAACTATTTAAAATTAAACTAGTAAAACTCAGATACACTTATAAATGCATCAAGTTGTTGATATTGTAAAATTACAATTATACAGTAATTCTTGTTACAATTTAATTTCAATTTTTGAAGAATGTTGAATGTATTGATTTTTTGTTAAAATAAACCATAAAAAAGAAGTTACAATCACATTTTTTTTTTCATTCTGTAATTTTAAATAATGAAAAAAGTGTTAGTTATTTTAGCTTTTTTGTTGTTGTTTAATTTAGATTCAAATTACTTCCAAGTCTATTTAAATTCAATTCAATATTACTCCTCTATATTTCAAAATGTGCACAATAAATAAAATAGCGTAAAATGTGACTATGTGCATACCTGTATAATCAACAAAGAAATAAACAATCAATATAAATATGACCTTAACTTAATAAAATATTTTGCCTTAAATTAAGCGGTCAGAGAAAATATTATAAAGCTGTACCAGTTGTGATATAATGAACATATAACAATGTATTTATATATATACATAGAAATAACTACATTGTTTAAATATATGTAATCAAGATCAAGGCAATAACACGCAATACAAAATATAATAAATAAACATAATAGCGATTTCTTGTGTACAGTTCGTGAACAACATGCTAAATACAAACAAAACTTATTTAATAAAGCTCAAATAATCCGGAAGAGTAAAAGTGGGTTAACTATTCAATAAAATGATAAGCGGGCTTAGGGTAAACAATGTGGGCGGATTATTGTACTCCAGTTCGATCACCTTCAATATAATGTATGT
Organism: Coronaproctus castanopsis; assembly: GCA_032883995.1. Lineage (NCBI taxonomy): Eukaryota > Metazoa > Arthropoda > Insecta > Hemiptera > Monophlebidae > Coronaproctus > Coronaproctus castanopsis. The sequence goes on from CM065052.1 coordinate 269,561,695, forward strand.
ATTGTTAATTAAACTGTTATTTTAATAATTATATAAGAATATCATCATATAAAACTAATTTTGAGCGTAGATAATAAAGTATAAAAAATTAGATTATTATAAGAAATATCAATATACAAATCCAAGGAGAAGGGCTATCTGCAGACGATCTTAAACGTATCGATTAAACGTATCGATATCAACCATGAAATATAAAATGTATTTAATAACAAATAGATTATTTCAAACTCAGAAGGAAATTGCTATAGTCGTAAGCTTTGCCGCAAATATTTAGGAGAAGCGAATGAGACAGAAATATGTTCGGCGAAGCTGATACCGTTAAATCGTTACTAGTTAAAGTCAATAATAAAAGTGTCAACTTTTGAACTTTGATCGATTTCGTATACCATTCGGTTCCATATAATGATATTCTCGTTCGATTATTTAGACCGAGATAATATTCGCCGAAACGACACAAACCGAAGAGTAGTAATAAGACATTCAACATTAATGAAAACCACAAAACGGTTTTACCGGATTTTTCACCGGTTATCAATACATATACGAACGTGATCAAATGCGAAAACATAATACCGACTATGGAGTAGATAACGATCGAGTGATCGACTAATACGCGATCGATGTAACGGCGAATGGAAACGTAATGACGGTAACAGTCGATAATCGAACTGGTGTAAACTTCGTCACGAGCTTTCAACCATCGACTCTGGTGAATTTCGTACAAACGTTTTTTACCACGATATTTATCGATATCCGGTTTTAAATGATCCGTTCGTTCGTTTACTAAACGGTCCGTATGAACGATTACGCCGATTAACGAGTCGATTTCCCGGACGTAAACGTCGTTTAAATAATAATACAGATACATTTGGGAATGAATGCATAAGGCTGACATCGAACCGCATACGTGTAAAACGACCGACCAACTTATCCTAACGAATAGGTTAATTTTTGCATCGTACGGTATCCAAGGCTCAGAGAAAAAAAATTTATCGTAACCGATTCCAGTTCCACAGAACGAAATTAAAAGTATTAACGGCAACGCTAGTATCACGATAACGTACGTGTAAATACCCGAAATGACCTTAACGAAATTCCGTTTCGATTCCCGTTCGTTACGTAATTCGGCATGTAATTCGGCTTGTTCGCGATTCGGATATCGATAAATATCGTGGATATTAGCGAATAACCGATTAATCTCATTTCGTTTTCGTCTGGTATAGAGGCAGATAAATCCGAATAATTGAATGGTAATGTAATTGAAACTTTCTACGTTAGCTTCTAACGATCCGAAATTTTTCAAACCGTTCATTACAACATTCAACATACTAACGCAAAAACAAAACGTCCAAATTTGAAACATCGTCGAATCGCCCGCGCGCAATGTCGTTTTTGAAAATAAATTTAAATAAATTTCGTACAATTCGTTGTAATTCGGTAATCTTAATTGATACATTTTCCCTTTGTTGCAAATATCGGAATTGGCGTCGATACGTGTAGTCGATAAAACTAATTCTTTCGGTTTGGTTAATTCGATACGTTTCTGATACGGTAAACATACTTTCACTGTTTAATAATAAAACAGTCTAACGCACTAACGATCGCTACGAAGGACGTTCTGATGTATTATGCATTTTGTTTTTGAGCAGGTAACGGTAACAACGTATGAGGATCAAGCCGTACTACCGTTTTTAACTATTCTTATTGTTATTATTATTTAAGTTTATTATTTTGTTTTTCCAGCAATTTTTATTAAGTGAAACATCTTTCAGCGCGATATGTATAAGAAGTTAACTCGCAAAACCAGAGATCGAGCTGAATTAACAGCCGGTTATGCTATATATATCTTTATATATATATAAATGTTTGTTGTATGTGTAAACAAAACAACAGAAATATATATATATATATACATATATACATATATATATATATATATATATATATATATATATATATATATATATAGTATAACGAACACCCAGTGGTGCTTTTAAGACCGCTCCCAGAGGGCTTAGGAAAGTATGAAATACATATCATGAAAAGTGCGTAACCTGCATGCTCTAAACAATTTCCCAGCTAAAATGATATTTGAAACAGAAGAGAATATTTGAAAGAGCTCGCTATATCACTAATAAAATCTCTTCTTGAAAAGCGTTAAAATCAACCTAGATTGCAAAATGTACTGTTAGGATATAAATTATCATTTAATATTATTCTCATATTATATACAAATTATTTCACAAAATAACCGGTAACAAAAAGGAATGAATCTGTAAATAGATTAGATAAATCGATGACATATATGAGATTATGAACGCAAAATGAACAAGTCTGAGGTTAACATGCACGAAACTGATTTAGTGAATATAATCGATGACTAATCACGGCATTAGCTATACACGTTATGAACAACGGCAAAACACTGTTTACTTTAATTTTTATCCTATCACATTATCTAATAACTTACGTCAATTTATTATCGTTAGTGAGATTTAATTACATTTTTCACAATGGCGAATGAATAATTTCGTATGTATTTTATAATTAGGCTAATTTCGTAATTTAATTGCTTAGGTCATATTGATTTACGATTGTTATAAATCATTTTATGTAACAAATAGTTCAGAAATAAATTCTTCTTCTTCTGATTTTGTCATTAGTACGTGTAACGTGTGGGATCGATTTGATATTATTATTATTATTTTTTTAAATTATCTCTCATTTATATAGAGTGACCCAGAGAAGATGTGGTTTTGTTGTCAAAAACTACTGGGTCACAATTTGTGAATGAAATTTTTGTTTAAAAATAAAAAAACCAGAGATTACCTTATAATCAGAGTGATCGCCACAAAAAAAATTGAAACTCTCTTAGCACTGTTGTGATCGATTCCCACAAAAAATAATGTTCACGCAAAAAGGATGCTTTTTCAAGTTATAGGACACCGTGATAATTGAAACCGAACAAAAAACAGATCTCTCGTGTGTACACTAAATGTAGAGCTTTGCATTGTAGCAGTCTTACCAACTGCGCTTTTTAAATAAAAAAACCGTCCGTCTTCTCTGGGTCAACCTATATAAAAAGATCGTTTCTATTACGTTCAATGTAGCAATATTAATACAAAATATTCGCTAAATTAATAATTTCGGATAATAATTTATTTTGCATATTTAGTTTAACTCAATAAATAAAGGACACAATTTAAAAAAAAAAAACAACGTTAAATTTGATATAAAAATATCACAAAGTTTATCACCAGACAAAACGTGAAAGTGAGTGGATATAAAAGAAAACACTAATCACAGGGGGTTGCAGAGCTTGACTGTGATCCTGAATGATACCAAGACCTCCCATGAAGGCCGCCTCCTAAATGTCATCAGTTGTCTTGTAACTGCCCCCTGAAGTGTTAACTGTGTAATAAATAAAATCAGAAGGTTTAACTACTCCGTCCATACTGCTGCGAAAAGAAGACGATTAGGAACTTAATGTGTTAGAAAAAGAAAAGAAATTATTATTTTCACGGTGTGTATATACGCTCACAGTTACTTTAGTAGTACTTAGTATTGCTGTACACATACACACTATCTAATTTCTATGTCAAGATTACAAAATGCGGCTAACACGGGGGTTAAGTTCTATATAGCAAGTATATTCGTTATTCATATCTTTCAGTATTTCCCAAAATAATATCTTATCTCCCTGCATTTGTAACTAGTATGAAACCGCACATTGCGTACACACACATACACACACACGATTGGACGCGAAAATAGCGTAAATATTTAGTTTCATTCATACGAGTTTCAATGTAATATAGGTATAATCACGCCAACAATGGCATGCAGTATATATACAGTTTACATTTAATTAGCGATCTAAATATTCCGATGAATTTGATACTGAAACACCTCAAATCGGATTAAACTGATATTTGGTTTAATATTCAGATACTTTTTGAATGTCTAAATGAGTACAAAAAAATACGGAATCCTGTTAAAATCAGTTCTCGTAAACGCACGCGCGCACACACACATACATATATATATATATATATATATATATATATATATATATACGTATATAATTTATACATGTATCTGATGAACGTGTGTATGTTTCTTAAAATAAATGACTCTTTTATTTTTAACCTATTCCGAAAAACTTGATTTTTTTATTAGTAAAAAAAAATTACCTGGAAAAATCTCTTTTATTTAAACGTATAAGTAATCTAGCCCATCAGGGAAACCCATCGGCTTGTCTATTATTAAAAGATGATGGAAGCGGCGTTATCAGTGCTGACAACAGACTGATGAACAACAAATCTAAAGAAATTGAAAATATCTATATTCAACTAAAACTAACAACACCGCTGTTATATTCAACGGTAACTAAATCAATACCTAAAAAAGATCAAGCTATAACATTCAATGCGCTCGAAAATACAACAATATATTATTGCATTAGGCAATATATTAAAAATGCTATTGGCCTCCCGTATATCAAAAAATCTGTATCCACCTAGATTCAGTAGAAACATTAAATATAACTTTATTTCTACACATAAAGGAATTACTGTAAACGATCACTTTTTACCAGCTAAAAAATTGGAAAACTATCGAAGAAATTAATCCTTTCGAACGTTCATTCATACAAACCGGATATCGTAATTATCAATGTTTTAATTGCTAATAATATTCGTACGCTAACAACCATAAATTATGAATACTACCATATGATGAGCTTTAGGAGATTAATTTATATTCAAGATGATAAAAATGTCCATATCCCGGATTCTCTACTAATTAATTACGATAACGAAAGCTTCCGTATATTTATAAGAAATTATGAAATTAAACGTTACATCTATAAAAAACAAGGACATATCTATACTGAATGTGAATCAGCAAATGAGATGGACGCATAAAATAAATACACGTATAACTGTAATATTACACAACTGACAGGAATTACAACCCTTGTATCACAGTGGATGGTGGAGAAAATGCGTCAAGTACAGATACTGATTGTATGCCTCCAGAAAAAATAGAAATTGCTCCCGACCTAGGTGCTACAAAAAAAAGGGATTACCTTCTTCTACTAATTCAGGGACTTCAACAATGCCCGAAAAGAATAAATTAAATATTTTGACTGAACCAAGAATAATAAATTACACAAGAGATATCTAGATAACAACCTAAGAAAAAATAACCAACAAAAAATAGTTTTATCACTGAAATTATTTTTATTCTTTTAATATACTTCGTAAACGATTAATTTGGATCGATTAATGAAATTTTTCCAACTAATGATAATTAAATATGTAATAGAAATACAACAAGAACAAAGGGCTTATAAAAATGACGAAAAAGATGAAACAACCCGCTGTTGTATCTTATTCAATCTTGTTTATTAAATAGAAAATCAGAACGAGCACACAGACGCACACATACATATATATTTTTATCTATATTCTTAGAATATATATTGCAAAGCTGAAATTCCAAAACAAATCTTTGTTCAACATTCGGCTTAAATTTTTCCACCAGTTGTACACAATTCACGGGCATAAAAACTACTTATATATTCCATTGGTGTATTGCTTTTTACCAGGGAAAGGACAAGGTACCTACACTGCAATGTGGACGTTCCGTCAAATTGCGTTGACTGAACATAAATCTGAATGTAAGAAAAATTACGCTAGACTTCGAAATGGCAGCACAAAATGCTGTTATCGCCGTTTTCCCAGAATGCGAAGTACTCGGTTGCCGATTTCATTTAGGACAATCGTGGTATAGAAAGATAATTGAATTAAGAAATTTAAGAACCGACTATATGACGGATTCAGATGTGGGCCGATGGTTGAAACGATTTTTGCCTAGCATTTCTACCATCAAATCGAGTATACTACAATTTCTGGCAGATTGCAAGGGAACCGCCTAATTCTTCAGCATCGGCGTTTGTTGACTATGTATTTGACAATTATGTTTCCCATACGGCACCTTTTCCTTCACAAATGTGGGCTTCTGCGCCATCGACGAGCCCAAGAACAACTAACGGTCCAGAATCGTTTCACTCTGATTATAACCGACAGTTTTATCATGCTTCTCCTTCTATTTCATTAATGTTGCAAGTAATAAAAGATATTCAATCCGAATCAGAGATAAAGATAAGAGACTTCCAAGAGATGCTTGTGGATCCGACATATGAAGCGCTACCACAAAGGAAGTCAGAAATTGATAGACGAACGTTTTGTCTACATCAGTATCAGAGATGGCAGTCAGGAGAAATCAGCTCATTGGAGTACACAAATACTATGGGACAACGATTTCACGGTCAGAACATAAATGACGCATAATAACATAATCGGGTACGTTGTTCTTGTTTATTAATAGCAATTATATATAACATCTGTGTATGTGTGTGTTAGTGCATATTGATGCATTAAACAACAACGTATGTATACAGGCAGACATACGTATCCGTACTTTGAATGATGTTTTAAAGGATTATTTTGATTCGATCTTTTAATGTAAAGAAATATTTTCCATCTTTGAAATTGGAGTATCCTGTTCATAGAGCAAGTTTGTGTTAATTTAATTATTTCCGGAATAAGTAGCTTTGCATTGCAGAATTTGTGTGATGCATACATGTAAAATGTTGTTTAAAAATATATATGTATATACATGTTTATATTTAGTGTATTGACATACGTGTATGTATTACCTATGTATCTCTCTTACATTCAACGTTCCCTCTTAATATTATGTATCGCTATCTCTCTGTGTCATTATCTTTCGATATATATTTCCGATTTAAGGCAGCTTTTTCCCAGTGTAACAACCAAGTTGTTACATGCTAATGATTAAGTAAATAAATAAATAAATAAGATGAGTTTGAGAATTAAAAAATAAGTAAAACTAAGCATATTATTATGTATATTCTGATTAGAACGCAACGCATAGGTAGAATTAAACTGAAAGATGTTTAGATGTTATAAAAATTCAATAGTGATGATAGAATTTAGAAAGACGTTAAAAACTAGTTTTAACCCTTTTTTCAATATATAAGAAAATCTATTATGGATGATGAAAATCTCAAAATAAAAAAAGAAAAGAGAATATAAATGGGGCACTTTTTATACTTGAGAAAGGACCACTATTGTGATGAATAAAGGAAATGAAACTGTGAGTGGAAGAAGAAGAAGAAGAAGAAGAAGAAGAAGAAGAAGAAGAAGAAAAATGTATTTTATCAAATTACAACGTGTACACACAAATATTTACATAGTAGAGTTCCGGCATGAGCCTCACCTCGACCGCAGTATTAAAATTAAAATAACAACACTATAGTTTAAACGTAAGTATGATAAGCGGGGGAAAATTTATAAAACCCACAAACAAATAAAAAAAAAAATTACATATATATATATATATATATACATGAATATACATACAAATATATACGTACATGCATACACATATACACATAAAAGTTAAAACAAAACAAAAATAAAATAAAAATTAAAAAAAAAAATTAAAAAAAAAAAAATAAATAAAAATTATATATACACATATATATATATATACACAGCGGAGGAGAGAAAAAAGAAAAATACAAAACAAAATAAACTCTTTTCGAAGCGCATGTAAGATAAAGCGTACAGAGGTATAAATAAGTGTTAAAATAACTTAACTATATAATTACGAATAATAACGATTGACCATATTACAAATATACTAATTTACAACAAATTATGTTTAATACGACGATGTTTGTACCTGGTATACATGAACATAAGTTGCCTGGAATCATAGTTGCCAATATTCGTTATTAGTTCATTGCTATGTACACTGCAGTTTTGAAAAAATTTGTTTGCTAATTTAAATATATTGGAGATTTCATACATTTACTTGTGACATGCATACTTTAACATCTGTAGCTTTATTTTTTTAAAAAGTGAAGATATATCCAACCTATTTTCAAATACACAAAGACAAGTTTGTAAATGTTTCCTCCGATTTTTTATATAAATTAAACCGAATCATTCTTTTTTATATTTGTATATATATATATATATAAATTCATCATATTAGAAAAAAGTTGGCTTGCCTCTCAGTAGATTTTAGCTGCTAGGATGTTGGATCTAGATTTTAGCTGCTAGGATGTTGGATCTAGATTTTAGCTGCTAGAGTGTTGGACTAACGGACCCTGATGTCGAGTCCTTGAAAATAGGGACTTATAACAATTTCAACATTTGGGACATAATGAGATATACGATCGTCTTATATTCACCTAACAATAAATAAATCAGTGTTTAAGTAGAAAAATTGTTTAATTATTAGCATTATTTGGTGCTTACATATATATAATTTTTTATACACAATATTATATATTTTATAATTTTTCAATTAAAATATGTATCTCTCGCTTGTATGCGTGATCGCATTTTAAGATTCTTTGCACGCCTGAAATATAATTATATACGTCTCAGAAAGATTGCTCGATACAAGCACCATATTTAATACATAATTTTGATATAATAGCAAACAAAGGATTTTATTTATTTATTTATTTAGGTAGAAATTCATTTAAATAGAGTTTAGGTTTAAGTCATTAAATCAACACACGCTATCATGATAGTTGCAAACGGGCATACCAAACTTTTATCATATATCAATGATAATAATTTAAATTAAAACGCCCTTATATTTGCAGAGAGTTGAAATTAAAAATAGCACATGCACAAAACGAACCTGTAAGTTTGCGTTCGGTCCAGTGACCAGAAAAACGCAAAAAATACCCAATAAAGGAATATATGCCCGCGCAAAAACTTTGTCACATGATTGAAAAAAATGAACGGTGCGCCATACAATGATAAGAAAAAAAAGCAGAATCCGATAGGATTAAATAAGGATAATTATATATATATATATATATATATATATATATATATATATATGTATATATCTCAAAATAGGGTTCTAACAATAAGAGAAAATAATGAAACTCGAACGTAGGATCTATGCTGAAGTAGCACAAGGAAAAGGTAAGAGCGAAAATGTTCATTAAGAAAGGAGAATTCAATTCGATTTTGTGAGATCAACCGGGAGAATGTTGGTTGAGCAACGTGTAAAAAAGTGACATTAAAATTATTGAACCAGAAATTTGTGAAGTAGATAAATTCAAGCACAATAAAAACCAGATTAGTTTTCTCTTTGATTTGTAATTTTTAACTGGTTAACGTAAAAGAAGAAGTTAAAATTATATCGTTTGAATTATTTAAAGAAAAATTGGCTTATTCGTAGCATACTTGTACAACTCAGAATCGATTGGGGCTTGGATAAATTGATGTGTTTAGCTTCCCTAAGCGGGATAAAAAATAAAAAAAAAACGCGGAAAAAATTTTTAATTGTAAATTACAACGTTTTAAATTTTACTTATAAGTATGTTTATAAACATACCTAGGTTAGGTTAAATTCAGTTAGGTTAGAATCGGTCAGGTTTATTTCGGCTAGTTAGCAGTAGAATTAAAAGAAAAAAACGAGACTTTCAAAAATGGTTTCCGCGGATTTTTAACTTCGTAACTCGTTAAAAATAATAATTTTTGATATTTAAAAAAAAAAACGGGAGTGTACAAGTATTCTTCGAATCTACCGAAAAATTAACTCAGTGGCGTATAATTAGAAATAACGGAATTCTTTTGCGTGCAATTATTATCGATATTGCTATTCGAAATTAAATTCATTTTTTTCGCATATTATCGTGAAAATTAGATTGATTTCATTGCGTATATTAAATAATGGTGTTAAATAATTCATTTAATAACTGCATGTGTTTACAGAACGTATTTTATATAGTCGCTCCAAATAAAAAAAAAAGTATGTTCGGTAAAAACACCGCTCTGATAAACAACATACAACATCTCGTAGCTAGTACACAGTTTGGGTAACACTGATTTTTCGTCATTTTAATTTTTCCTATACGTCCTCATTTCACATATATGTGTAAAACCCCACTGTTGGCGTCGATGATACCAAGGGAATTTTCAAAGGAACTGGAATTTACGACTAACAATTAATCACTTTCGCCGCGTGTCGCATCACTCCTATTAGATCCCCGTTCACTGTTAAACCAGTTAGGGTCTTCACATATGTGTGTGAGTGAAAAAGAAATACTTTTAGCATATAGAAACCGTTGGGTTTTACAAATATATGTGAAATGACGACGTATAGGAAAAATTAAAATGACGAAAAATCAGTGTTACCCAAACTGTGTACTAGCTACGATTTCGATTTTGTATGTTCTTCATTAGAGCGGTGTTTTGACCGAACATACTTTTTTTTTTTTTTTTTTTTTTTTTTTTTTTAATGGGCACAGGATTTTTCACCCAGATTGATGATCTTTTTTTTTTTATTTGGAGCGACTATATAAAATAAGTTCTGTAAACACACGCAGTTCTTAAATGAATTATTTAACACCATTATTTAATATACGCAATGAAATCAATCTAATTTTAACGACAATACGCGAAAAAAAGGAATTTAATTTCAAATAGCAATATGGATAATAATTGCACACAAATTATTTCTAATTATACGCCACTGAGTTAATTTTTCTTGAAATAATTCAAACGATATAATTTTATGCTTTCGCTAATAAAAAACTTCTTCTTTTACGTTAACCGGTTAAAAATTACAAATCAAAGAGAAAAGTAATCTGGCTTTTATTCTGCTTTAATTTATCTACTTTACAGATTTATGCTTCAATAATCGAAATTTTCGCTCTTACCTTTTCCTTGTGCTACTTCAGCATAAATCCTGCGTTCGAGTTTCATTATTTTCTCCTATTGTTAGAACCCTATTTTGAGATATATACATATATATATATATATATATATATATATATATATATATATATATATATATATATACATATATATATATATAATTATTCTTATTTAATCCTATCGGATTCTGCTTTTTTTTTCTTATCATTGTATAGCGCACCGTTAATTTTTTTCATTCATGTGACAAAGTTTTTGCGCGGGCATATATTCCTTTATTGGGTATTTTTTGCGTTTTTCTGGTCACTGGACCGAACGCAAACTTACAGGTTGGTTTTGTGCATGTGCAATTTTTAATTTCAACTCTCTGCAATTATAAGGGCGTTTTAATTTAAATTATTATCATTGATATATGATAAAAGTTTGGTATGCCCGTTTGCAACTATCATGATAGCGTGTGTTAATTTAATGACTTAAACCTAAACTCTATTTAAATGAATTTCTACCTAAATAAATAAATAAATAAAATCCTTTGTTCGCTATTATATCAAAATTATGTACTAATATGGTGCTTGTATCGAGCAATCTTTCTGAGACGTATATAATTATATTTCAGGCGTGCAAAGAATCTTAAAATGCGATCACGCATACAAGCGAGAGATACCTATTTTAATTGAAAAATTATAAAATATATAATATTGTGTATAAAAAATTATATATATGTAAAGCCAACTTTTTTCTAATATGATGAATTTATATATATATATATATATATATATATATATATATATATATATATATATATATATATATATATATATATACAGATATAAAAAAGAATGTTTCGGTTTAATTTATATAAAAAATCGGAGGAAACATTTACAAACTTGTCTTTGTGTCTTTGAAAATAGGTTGGATATATCTTCACTTTAAAAAAAAAATAAAGCTACAGATGTTAAATTTATGCATCGTATGCGTGTCACAAGGAAATGTATGAAATCTCCACTCACAGTTTCATTTTCTTTATTCATCACAATAGTGGTGCTTTCTCAAGTATAAAAAGTGCCCCATTTATATTGTCTTTTCTTTTTTTATTTTGAGATTTTCATCATCCATAATAGATTTTCTTACATATTGAGAAAAAGGTTAAAACTAGTTTTTAACTTCTTTCTAAATTCTATCATCACTATTGAATTTTTATAACAGTTTTTTTTTGTATTTTCGAGCGCATTGAATGTTACAGCTTGATCTTTTTTAGGTATTGATTTAGTTACCGTTAAAAATAACAGCGGTGTTGTTAGTTTTGGTTGAATATAGATATTTTCAATTTCTTTAGATTTGTTGTTCATCAGTCTATTGTCAGCACTGATAACGCCGCTTCCATCATCTTTTAATAATAGACTTTCCTAGATTACTTATACGTTTAAATAATGAAAGAGATATTTCCAGGTAATTTTTTTTACTAATAAAAAAATCAAGTTTTTCGGAATAGGTTAAAAATAAAAGGGTCATTTATTTTAAGAAACATAAACACGTTCATCAGATACATGTATAAATTATATACGTATATATATATATATATGTATGTGTGTGTGTGCGTGCGCGCGTTTACGAAAACTGATTTTAACACGATTCAGTATTTTTTTGTATTCATACAAACATTCAAAAAGTATCTGAATATTAAACCAAATATCAGTTTAATCCGATTTGAGGTGTTTCAATATCAAATTCATCCGAATATTTAGATCGCTAATTAAATATAAACTGTATATTGTTGGCGTGATTATACCTATATTATATTAAAACTCGTATGAATGAAACTAAATATTTACGCTATTTTCGCGTCCAATCGTGTGTGTGTGTGTGTGTGTGTGTGTGTGTGTAACGCAATGTGCAGTTTCATACTAGTTACAAATGCAGGGAGATAAGATATTATTTTGGGAAGTACTGAAAGAGACGAATAACGAATATACCTGCTATATAGAACTCACATTTTGTAAACTTGACGTAGAAATTAGATAGTGTGTATGTGTACAGTAATACTAAGTATTTCTAACATAACTGAGTGTATATACAAACCATGAAAATAATAATTTCTTTTCTTTTTCTAACACATTAAACTCCTAATCGTCTTCTTTTCGCAGCAGTATCCAAGGAGTAGTTAAACCTTCTGATTTTATTTATTACAGAGTTAACACTTCAGGGGGCAGTTACAAGTCAACTGATGACATTTATGAGGCGGTCTTCATGGGAGGTCTTGGTATCATCGAGGATCACGGTCGTAAAACCCAACGGTTTCTATACGCTAAAAGTATTTCTTTTTTGCTCTCACCTATACGTAAAGACCAAATGGCTTTTTGTATGCCTATTTTCTTTTCACTCACACACATATGTGAAGACCATAACTGGTTTAACAGTGAACGGCGATCTAATAGGAGTGATGCGACACGCGGTAAAGTGATTAATTGTTATTCGTAAAATCCAGTTCCTTTGAAAATTTCACTGGTATCATCGACGGCAACAGTGCAGAGCTTTACTCATTACTTATCTCCATAGGGGGAACATATGCAAGGTAACATTGCAAAGTATTCAAATTATTCTTAAGTATTACATATATTACGCTCTTGTTAGGACAGTGTTTTATTTTAAATTTAAGGATAATAAAGGAGTCCAACGTTTAAACCCCCATAAATCTTTCACTGCTTTTACAATTTATATCAGCACCAGTGAAAGAAATGATACACTCGTAAAATAAAGAAGTTTCTGCAGTAAAATTTCCATTAAAAAAAGAAAAATTAAATTAATTATAAATAAATAAAATAAATTTTATCATGTTTGTCACTTTAATATAAAATCCATGCGTTTTTGCATTTGAGAGAAAAATTTTAGAAATATTTGCGACACTGTTTACACACACACACACACATATATATATATATGACGTCAGAATAGATGATCGGATAGATCACGGATTTCTATAAGGATGGCAACGAGTTCAAATCCGACCAACGACGCAAAAGTTATCATCAGGAAATAAAGATATAAATAATCCTAATATTCTCACATGGAAGGCGTTGCCAAATCGCCATGCACATCATACGTGCGCTGGTAATAATATAGTACACTATTTAAAAACGAGAAACATGTAAAATTTAATTTCATAGTATAAAATGCCCTCGATCATTTGATTGTATAGCATGGTAGAATAATATTTTCAGTTTGCCCTTCCTAATGTTACTCTTAATGGAAGAACACAGTCTTACACTGAACAGTTTTCCTATTTATATCTGATGATGAAACGTTTGTACTAGTGGGCAGAATCCATTTTTTATAAACCCAGAATATTTTAAAAATCGATTACATTAATCGAGGTCTCATTCTTTTCTTTATTCGATTCTTAGTTTGTGATTATAAGTGGTAAATATCTCTAAGAGTTATTTCCAGACCCGGTTCACTTAAATTTATGTAGTCTTGATTTGGCTGTTTCGCTTCATTTTTACAATTAGTACATTCGTGTAACATCGAATACGGAAGTGTATTGTTTTATAGATGTGTTTATCAGAAAAATGATATGTCATTTTGTATAATAGCACCATCAATTTAATAGACAAGTTGAGTCGTATCCGCCCAGTTCTATAAAAATTAGTACAGCAATTGCAGAAAAATGTAATTATGGGGGATAGGTTAACCGAAATGTTTAATCATAAAGTTTTACACATACACTGAATAGCTTAAAACTATTTATCTAAAGTTATCACTAACAGTTCGCGACTTCTAATTAGTGTTGGCTAATTCCCACTATCGAGAATAGCGTGAGTTTATAATAAGTATAATTGTTATTCGTCAAGCTGTAAGATAAGTAAATAAGTAGGCTAAGAATAATATTGAACTATCGCAAGTCAGTATGTACAATCCACATGTACCAACATAGAATGCTATTCTTACCGGTTATTACAAATCACATCATAAAGTAAACATTGCGTTATAATACAAAAAAAATTAATACAATCGTGCGCTTTGTCGCATGTTTTTAAACGATTTCGTCTGTGTAATCGATGTAGTATAACAAAGAAAAATAATGTTAGTAAACACACCCCATTTAACCGTTTAGTAACAAAATTTTTGTCGATGACGTACACAAAATTGGTGGAGCAGATCTGTATATCTTTTTTTTAATGGTTCCAATTACGGGCAGGTGGAGCAAATGTATTTGGTAAATTTGTAATTATAAAGGTGCAGGGAACTAGTGAACTTAATAATAAATGTGTGTAAGTGTTGTGTAGCTGAAACAGAAGAAACATATATGTATAATGCAAAAGATAAGCATGCGTGTAGGTAGTAGTTCCCTGCAGTGTGTAACTTAAAAAAATAGAATGGAAAATGGATAAATAACATAGTCCCTAGGACCATCAAGTGTGTGTATATTATTGAGTTTGCGAGTGCGTGTTATATATCAAGAGGTGTAATTATAAAAATGTGGAAATAAATTAATATAAAATAACAAATTTTAATGACTAATAACAAGTGAAAACTAATTAAATTAAATGAAAATTATTAAACTGAATATAAAAATTATTAAACAAATAGGTGAACAATATATTATGTATAATCAGTGGGACCTAAAAATAATATTCATCTTAAAACAAAATCACGATTTTCTAGTTTACTAATCAGATTCCTAAATAGTGCTTCCTCACTACTCGTAGGCGAGATTTTTACACTACCTAATAAGGAAGAACAAACAAACGACGAATGTAACACAACCTTCATATAAGGACAGACTTAAACATAAATTTAAAATTGAGGTTTCACATTGTAATGGAGATTAGTAAAAGAATGATTAAACCTTTACTGTTCATTTTGAACTTCATATACATTGCAGACTCCATATATATGATTCTTGGAATTAGTATTAGTTAAGGTCAAGGGTTGATTGCAATCAATATTATGGAATACTCTAATATCAGAGAAGAAAGAGCCGTGGAACATAAAATGATTAATGTAATTCTCGGAACTAGAGGCACACAAAGTGCACCAAAGGTCACTTGCAAGATGGTACCTATTAGGAACCAAACTTTAGATGACAAAAGAGCACTTGTGCGTTATATAAGTTTTCCTTTGTTATATATATGCACAATATACTATAAATAAATAAAATTTGTTTTAATAAAGCTCAAACAATCCGGAAGAGTAAAAGTGGGTTAATTATTCAATAAAATGATAAGCGGTCTTAAGATAAACAATTTTGGCAGGTTACTGTACACCAGTTCGACCACTTTCAATATAATCTATGTAATATTACTTGGATCGATATTAATAATTATATATCATCATATTAAATTAATTGAGTAGATAATAAAGTATGAAAATTCATATTTTATAAGAAATATCAAAAAGCAAATTCAAGGCGACAGACTATCTCCATTATTATTAAGTAATACAGAAAGAAAATGACAAAAAGATCGATTGTCTACATGTAAAAAAGAAAAGGCTGGTCTAGTGATATTTTTGGAAATCAAAATTCATAACCGCTTTCAGTGTGAATATGAAAACTGTCATTGTTTTTGAAACGTTACATGATAAAAATATCGACACGGTTTACTTTGAAAATATCCTAAACGTATCGATATCAACCATGAAATAAAAAATGTATTTAAAACAAATAGATTATTTCAAACTCAGAAGGAAATTGCTATAGTCGTAAGCTTTGTTGCAAATATTTAGGAAAAGCCAACGAGACAGAAATATGTTCGGCGAAGCGGACACCGTTAAATCGTTACTAGTTAAAGTCAATAATAAAAGTGTCAACTTTTGAACTTTGATCGATTTCGTATACCATTCGGTTCCATATAATGATGTCCTCATTCGATTATTTAGTCCGAGATAATATTCGCCGAAACGACACAAACCGAACAGTAGTAATAAGGCGTTCAATGTTAATGAAAACCATAAAACGGTTTTACCGGATTTTTCACCGATTATCAATGCGTATACTAACGTGATCAAATGCGAAAACATAATACCGACTATTACGCAGATAACGATCGAGTGATCGACTAATACGCGATCGATGTAACGGCGAATGGAAACGTAATGACGGTAACAGTCGATAATCGAACTGGTGTAGACTTCGTCACGAGCTTTCAACCATCGACTATGGTGAATTTCGTACAAACGTTTTTTACCGTGATATTTCTCGATATTCGGTTTTAAATGATCCGTTCGTTCGTTTACTAAACGGTCCGTATGGACGATTACGCTGATTAACGAATCGATTTCACGTATGTAAACGTCGTTTAAATAATAATACAGATACATTTGGGATTGAAAGCATAAGGCTACCATCGAACCGCATACTTGTAAAACGACCGACCAACTTATCCTAATGAATACGTTATGTTTTATATCGTACGGTATCCAAGGATCAGCGAAAAGAAATTTATCGTAACCAATTCCGGTCCGGCGGAACGAAATTAAAAGTATTAACGGCAACGCTAGTATCGCGATCAGCTCCGTGTAAATAGCCGAAATGACCTTAACGAAATTCCGTTTCGATTCTCGTTCGTTACGTAATTCGTCATGTAATTCGGCTTGTTCGCGATTCGGATATCGATAAATATCGTGGATATTAGCGAATAACCGATTAATCTCATTTCGTTTTCGTCTCGTATAGACGCAGATAAATCCAGATAAATGAATGAGAAAGTAAGTGAGATTTTCTACATTGCCTTCTAACGATCCGAAATTTTTCAAACTGTTCATTACAACATTGAACGTAATAACGCAAAAACAAAACGTCCAAATTTGAAACATCGTGGAATCGTCTGCGCGCAATGTCGTTTTTGAAAATAAATTTAAATAAATTTTGTACAATTCGTCGTAATTCGGTAATCTTAATTGAGACATTTTTCCTTTGTTGCAAATATCGAAATTGGCGTCGATACGTGTAGTCGATAAAACTAATTCCTTCGGTTTTGGCCAATTCGATACGTTTCTGATACAGTAAACATACTTTCACTGTTTAATAATAGAACAGTCTAACGCACTAACGATCGCTATGAAGGACGTTCTGATGTATTATGCATTTTGTTTTCGAATGTGGAACGCTAACGTAATAGGATGAAACCGTACTATGGTATTTAACTATTCTTCTTCTTCTTATTTATGTTTCATTATTTGTTTTTCAAGCATTTTTTTGAAGTGAAACTTCGAGTGAGCAAGCTGAATTTACAGACACATATATATATATACAAATATGTATACACGCGCATATATATATATATATATATATATATAAGGATATATATACCGTCCGTAAGTACCGTGCTTCCAGCACCCATGTATCAAATCATGTTTTGTAGTGTTATGCGTATCGACTTATATACATAAGTAGGCTTATTCTTAAATATATATATATATATGAATGTGTGTGTGCGTTTGTTTGTATATACACTCAGATAAAAATTAAAAAAAAAAAACACTGAATCTGTCCGTGGAATATTGTTTTACGACCAAAATATATTAATTTACGACAAACATTTTATAAACATTTAATTATATTTAAAACAAATTCACGACATAAAAACAAAAACCAGCGACACAATATACAACAACTTTTTTCTTATCTTATCTTTTCAGGTTAACAACGAATTCACTTCAACGTGATGACAATTATCAGTGGTACCACAACTAATTATAGAATAATATTATTCTAAATATAAGATTTAAATATTAAATTTTAAACAGATAAATTAATTGTAACATACTCCCCCAGCTGAACTATTGTTCAGAGGTAGGTAGAATTATTAACGATGAAATCGGTCTTCTATAAATGGACCCTTTTAATTTTACGTCTACGACACGAACAATACCATCCTTGCCTGGTCGTGCAGCAATAACTACTGCCAACGGCCATTGATATACTTTGCAATTCGGTATTTTTACTAAGACAATTTGGTCAACATGTAAATTTTCGACAGTAACCTTCCATTTTCCTTTTTGTTGTAATTGATTCAAATAATCCTTACTCCACAAATTCCAAAACGATGAGAGTCGTGTTTGCAACATCTGCAACCGCTTTGGTAAGGATACATCCAAAGAATCAAACGAAGGCACAAACATCAACGAGTCACCAATCAGGAAATGAGCTGGTGTTATAACTTCCTCATCATGTTGATTCACTTGACCATAACAAAGTGGACGCGAATTCATGACAGCCTCAATCCGAGCGAACAATGTGTTATACTCTTCGAACGTTAGAGCATTTCCTTTTGTAAACGTGAATCATATATTTCTTAGCAGACTTTACCGCTGCCTCCCAAATACCACCAAAATGTGGAGCTGACGGTGGAATAAATTCCCAGCAAAACTCTTCTGAAGAGGCGAACTTTTTAACTTCATCTTCATTCAATTTAAAAAAATTGCGAGCTCCAACAAAATTGGTACCATTGTCCGAATAAATCTTTGATGGTTTTCCTCTTCGCGAAATAAACCGCTGTAATGCTTCCAAGAATTTATTTGTACTCAAATCCGAAACGATTTCAATATGAACGGCCTTTACAACGAAACACACAAAGATTGCGACATATATTTTGTACTAACGAGTAGTTCGATGTCCGACACATTTACATGCAAATGGTCCAGCAAAATCTACACCTGTGTTGGCAAATGGACGATCGATTCCGATTCTCGCGGCAGGTAACTGACCCATTATTTGTTAACTCGTTTGGGCTCTTAATCTGACACAATGAACACAATTTTTAATAATAAGTTTGATCAAATTTGTCAGACCACCGACAATCCAATGTTTTGCTTGAATGTGTGACGACAAAAATAAACGACCGGCGTGAAAGTATTTTTCATGTAAATGTCTTATATAGACCCGACAAAGATGTGATCGAGCATACAAAATAATTGGATATTTCTTCTCCATTGAAAACGACGAATTATGAATCCGACCGCCAACACGAAGAATGCCATCACCATCCAGAAACGGTGTCAATGATAGTAATCTACTTTTCTTTTTCAACGGCGATTCATTTTTTAACCGATCAACATCTTCTGGAAACGACGATTGTTGTTCTAGACGAATAAGAACCGTTAATGCGCGCTTAAATTCGTCATTGTCTATGACCAACGATTCAAATTTTATTGAAGTTTTCGAACGATTGCCGAACCGTAACATATATGCAACGACTACCGAGAGTACGACGAAAATTTATAAATGAAATTATATGTCACAGCAGTATTGCACGTAATCTTTATCCTCCGCCTCTCCAAAGCGCTATGAACATCAAGATTCGGCGATGTAACGAAAATGCATTTGACATCATCAAAAATTTGGGACCATGTACCCATGCCTTATATGACAGAAAGTCATTACATTTCAATCCTCGAGTACCAATGTCAGCAATATTTTCAGTTGTAGGCACGTAATGCCAGCAACGGAAGGGTAATAATCCTGAAATTTTGGTAACACGATTAGCGACAAACGTCTTCCAATTTGTCGAAGGTGCCGACAGCCAACAAAGGACAACAGTTGAATCTGAAAATAAATAAACTTTTGAAATATCAATGTTCAAAATTTTCCGAACTTTATCAACCACTGACGCTAACAACGCTGCAGCCAACAACTCCATCTTGGGTATAGTAAGTGGTCGTAATGGAGCAACACGAGTTTTCGAACAAACAAGTTGACACGTTACATTATCGAGGTGCCCAACTGTACGAAGGTAAACGACGCAACAAATTGCTTTACTACTAGCATCGCAAAATCCTACCATCTCCGACGATGGCGTCATTGAAAGAAGTCGAGGAACGACGAAAGATTCCAATTTACTTAAATCGGCGATGTAATCTGTAAAAAGCTCTGATAATTTTTCTGAAACTGAATCATCCCAGGATACACCTTCTTTCCACAATTCTTGTAAAAGTAATTTGCCATTAACTGTTATCGGAGATATTAATCCTAGAGGATCGAATGTGCGCGATATACAGGACAGCATTATCCTCTTTGTAAGCTTTGAACCAATTGGACAAGAATTTACATTTAATTTGGTTTTAAAATTATCCTGATCAGACAACCACGATATACCTAAAACCTGAATTTTTTGTTCAAAATCACAAGCATCAGTATTTAACAATAAATTTGAATTTAAGTTCTTCAAAAAATCTATCGAATTCGATGCATATTTTCTTAAATGAAATCCATGATTTTCTAGCTTACTATGGATCACATTTTGTAAACGTATCATCTCGTCTACTGTTTCACCACCACATAATAAATCATCCATATAAAAATTGTCCGTTATTATTTTCGAAGCTACAGGATGTTTATCTTTTATTTCCTCAGCAATGACATTTAGACATTTCGTGGCTAGGAACGAAGCAGGAACGGTACCATATGTGAGCGTGTTTAATCGATACTCCTGGACAGCATCGGAAGTATTTTCTCTCCATAATATCCTCTGCATATCCCTGTCATCTTCTGCAACCCATATCATTCGATACATTTTTTCTATATCTGCACAAAAACAGTAATTATACGAACGCCACGAAATCAATATATCAAATAAATCACGCTGTAGCACTGGACCGACCACTAATACATCATTCAATGATTTTTGATCCTTACTTTTTGACGATGCATTAAAAACTACACGATCCGGAGTAGTTAAACTATCCTTCCGAATAACTTCACGATGAGGAATATAGTAAACAGGCGAACTGACTGGGTTAACTCGTGACATGTGTCCGCTTGATAAATATTCCCGCAAAAAATTATTATAAAGAGATTTCACGTCTATTCCAAGTGTTCGTTCAATTCTAAATAAGCTCGATAACGCTTTACTACGATTATTAGCGACCAAAGTTCGATCTGTGTTAAACGGCAATTTTACAACGAATTTTCCATCTGGGGCTATTGAATAATTATTTTCAAAATGCTCAACACTTTATCTCTTATCGGAATGTTCTCCTGTGAATTCTCATTAACGCATTCCATTTCCCAAAATTTACTTAGATTATTGTGAATGTCTTGTATGGTACAACAACCAGGAAAATTAATGTCATTTTTTTTGACGTACGAGAAAGAACCAGAGACGATCCATCCGAATTTGGTTAGTCTAAGACCTTCGATACTTTTAGTTTCATTACAAAGACATTTTTCATAATATTCGGCACCCAGTAAAATGTCAACATTTCCAATAGCGATATTTTTTTGTGCAAGAGTTGGATCCGCTAATTTTAATCCTTTAATAACATCTTTACTTAATTTCATCTCATTTTCAACGAACGCGGTATATGCTATTGCTGAAGATGGAACGATATCTGCTTCTATTTCTAACGAAAAAGTCTGAACACGCGATTTTACTGTAATATTTACCGACGCGTTAACATTTACCGAACTACCGATTCCACGAACCGAAAAATTAGGTTTAAACGGCGAAATAGATAAACCATATTTTTTAACAAATGTGTCCGATACTAAAGTTGCTTGCGAACAACTATCTAATAAAATACGAGCGTTTCCGACCGTACCATTACATTCAAATTTAACGAGAGCCGACGGTAAAAGTATAAACTTATTTTTAATACTTCGTAAGCAAGATAACGACGATAATTCGCTGTCTGATCAATTACCGACGAATTATTACTACTTATTACGGAATTTGTTAAAGGTTTGGATGCGGTTTCTAATTTAGGTGGAAAATGCAACAACGAATGATGATTTTTTCCACATTTACAACGATAATTCGATGTACATTGTTTCGCGATATGATTAGAAGCGAAACATACTAAACAAAGACGATTACGTTTTACATATTCGAATCTTTCATGAGGTGATTTATCTTTAAACTGTGTGCATTGATTTAAATAGTGATTTTTTAAACATAACGAGCATTTTACATTTATTGTAATAAACGATTTCTTTTCAAGTTGGTGTTTTTTAGAATCTTTCAAATTTACCGAAAACGAATTGTGTTTATGCCTTTCTTCAATAATGAATGAACGAGATTGCAAAAATTTGCTTAATTCTTCATATTTCGGAAATGTTTTATTAGTTAAAACCGAATTTTCCCAATCTTTTTGTGTGTTATAATCTAATTTTGTACTAACTAAGTATGTAATAAACCGTGAAAAGGTATTTTCAATATTTTCACCGCATATTTTAAAACCCGACAAGATAGAATTAGTTTGGTCAACAAGTTTTTGAACGCCAAATTCATTTTTTATTGATTGTAAATTAATTAAATTACGAAAATGAGTGCGTATAATCGACCGACGATTTTCATACCTTTCTAAAAATCTCGACCAAGCTTATAAATAAGCTGTTTAATTTAATTCAAAATCATTTACTATATCGTGTGCATCACCGATCAAAGATTGTTTTAAGTAATATAATTTTTGAACATTTGATAAATCATTATTATTGTGTATTAAATTTTCGAACAAATTTTTAAAATCATAAAAGTTTTCTTCCTTACCGTTGTACTTGGGAACATCAATATCCTTTAATTTAGGTTTCATATTTACCGACGTTGTTTCTAGTAATGAACTGCACAATTTCTCGGCAGAAATCGAATTTTGCAATGTTTTAATTTTTGCGCAGTAACTGGCATAAACTTCTTGCATCTGTGCATCGTCATCCAGTGGTTGTTCTTGCAATTGACGGTGTTCTTTATTTTCTTCATCAAGTAATTGACAAATTTGCATTGATAATTCTTCACAATTCATATTATATTTACGAAAATTAGACATAAGTTCATCAGCTTTTAATAAATTTTCTGTGTTAACAGGATTATCTAAAATATTACTAATTTTATCCTTATCTTTAAGTAAATTTATTTTAACGATGCGTTTAGTACGCTTAAGTTTATCCATATTTAACAAAATAACAAAATTAACAATCCGACCGCACCGGAGGACCAAAAAATGTTCGTGGAATATTGTTTTACGACTAAAATATATTAATTTACGACAAACATTTTATAAACATTTAATTACATTTAAAACAAATTCACGACATAAAAACAAAAACCAGCGACACAATATACAACAAATTTTTTCTTATCTTATCTTTTACGGTTAACAACGAATTCACTTCAACGTGATGACAGTTATCAGTGTTACAACAACTAATTATAGAATAATATTATTCTAAATATAAGATTTAAATATTAAATTTTAAACAGATAAATTAATTGTAACAGAATCGGTTATTCGGTCGTTTTCAAGTAACAGTTTATATACTTCTTTTGCTCATTTCGCCAGTTCTCTATTACAAATTTGACATGAAAATTTATACGTCATTACTTGTGCTTCGCTTATGCCGGTCTGTGCTGTTATTAACAAATTAGTGGTCTAAGTTGGCCCATCCTCCTGTATTTCGAATTTATATGTGAAAATTTCGTTGGGGCCATGTCTGTTTCCGGGATTAATGTTTTGAAACGTAATGTACTTAGATTTGCAACTTAATGAACGTATGGTATTAAAACTAATTATTAAGAAATGGAAAAGTATATGACACTAATAACACAAAGTGTTTTTATATAGCAGTTTGAAACGTAATTTTAATGAATATCGTGTAAAATAAAAAAAAAAAAAAAAAAAAAAAAAACGAAGATTGAAATATTACAGTTACCAAATGGGTCGCAATTTGACAAATTATATATCAAAAAGTGACAGCTTACAAAGATCAACAATAGAGTAAATATCATCGTGTTACTTTCATTTCTGGATACTTCGGTCACAATGCGCCATATAGTGTCCAGAGACCGACATATCCTTATGCTGATGTGGAAATAGACAACGAAAAATAATTTAAAATAAATGTTATATAAACAGATCACAATTATCAAGTGAATTTAAAAAATAAAATATAAATATGTATATATAATTTATAAAAATATAAAATAAAATAAAAAACATAAAATGTAATAAAATAAATTGAGATGTACAATATTACAAAAAAAAAAATCACTAACAGATTATTTTATAAATATTCGTTTTGTTATTTCACTTTTTTTTTTTGTAATAAATTAAGTCAGGCTTTATTTAATTTTTTGTTTTTCCTTTTATATTTCTGCGAATTGTATATTTTTATATTTTAGATAATTTTTTTTACAATTGTAAATCCCCATATGCCGTTTGTAACTACAAGCTTTTTTTTTGCCTATTACAGCATAAGAGACGTGTGTCTAATTTATATGTACGTTAGGAGTCCGCTTTCTCTGGCAAAGCTCAGGATTCTAACTATCGATTGAGAGTTGTTTGAGTAAATAAATTTCTTGAACTGATATTCAATAAAAAAACTTATCTGTAAATCCCACATAGAACATATAAGATCAAAATATACGAGAGCACTCAAACTGTTACAGATTTTGCACCATAAATTCTAAAGATCAGACAGGCGAACACTACTGCGGTTTGCACGGTACGCGCGTTCGATCAATAACAGACTATGCTACTATAATATATGAGACAGTATTGTGGAAAGTCGTCAAAAAATTGGATACTACACAGAACCAAGCATTATGCATATGTATCGGAACGTTCTGCACAAGTCTGATTATTAGCTTACATATCGAAAATAACACACCATCGTTAAAAGACCGTCACGCTAGCACTGAAGTATTACATCAAACTCAGCATGGATCCTAATTACTATAAAACGTTTCGCTCAATTTTGGTTAGGTCGTACACCAAAAACAATAAAGCATGTAGTCTACGGTGCAATAATTACATTCGTCAGTCTAACATAACACCGTTAACACGGGAACCGTCTAATCCACTGAGCCCGCTATTGCAAAAAGCCGAACTTGGAGGTGATAAACGCCTAAAAGCTATCACTAAGCAGATAAGATGCTCATTAGAGCGTACCAAACAAGAGTACTCAAGCGGCAAATTGGCACCTGGACTACATTGTACCACACAAATAGACGAGAGGAAGTGACTCTAGTGTGGATACGAATCGATCGCACTAGGCTAATGCATGGTCCACTGATCAACAGAGAAGAGCAGATGTTCTGCTCTTACTGCCAGCTTTATGCATTAACGTTAGGACACATAATCAGCGAATGCCGAAAATTCGAAAACCAAAGAAGGGAGGCGTCAATTGCCGGACTCATTATAAATGAAGTGTTACAAGACAAAGAAAATATGAGTAGTATGCTAGTAGTACTAGACCTAGATTTTTTTTTACTGTTCAATACCGATAATAACTCTATTTTATTCGTTTAAAACCAAATATTTTTTTAATAAAAAGACTATTTTTATTATTAAACTCCGATAATTAATTTTCTCAATAATAAAAAATTTTCTCGATATAACTAATAAAAATCAAGCTATTAATTTTCTCGGTACTATAACCAATAAGTCTAAGCTTATAATTTTTCTTAGAAAATCAATAATTTTAGTAAAAAAAAAAAGTCGAGATAATTATTTTTTAAGTATTTTTAAGATCATTACTTTTTAACAAAAATCGTCAAAATAAACATGAATTTACTAGTTTTTTTGTGTGTTTTTGATTTATTAAAGCATGTGGCATTTTTTGCCATATGTCAACATTTTCTCAGTACTATAACTGGCCGATTACGATAAATTGTCATTTAGAATTTCGGAAGAGAAGACGATTTAAAATTTCCCACTCTCGCGTTACGCATTACATCGTCTTATATTAAATGTACTTTATGTTTATTTGTAGTATGTATATTTATATATATTACGAGTGTGGTTGGTATATTATGTATTGGTGCGCATGTATTTTATTATCATCATCATTTTCAAGCGTATTTTTGTGTTGTATGTCATTGTATTTAAGGTATGTACTTTCTACCGTTCATTTAGTCACTTCATTAATAAGTGGTTTTATCTCTCTTTATGCTATACGCAGTTTTGCTGAAAATATTCTTAAAAGAATTATTACGTGGATTTCTATTTATTCGTCGATATATATTTGAATGTTTGTTACCATTACGAATTAGCATATTCAGGTGGTTTTTTGATTATGCAAGGTGGATATATTTCAGGAACTGTTTTACTTCTTTTCCGTTTTTATATGTAATAGGTTAGAGTTGTTAAGTTTCTTACTTAAACTCGTCTATTCTTATTTTTTGAAACAGTTACTATAATGGGACTTAAAGAGTATTACTAAATTACTAAAATGTTCGGGGATTAAATACAAAGTTAAAAGAACTTCATTTAGGAATGTGTAGAAGTAACATTGATATTGTAGGATTCACTGAAACTTGGTTAACTGGAAGTGTTTACAACGATGAATTTTTAAATCAAGGTTATTTTGCTTATCGTCGTGATTGAGTTGGTAGGAGGGGAGGCGGAGTCTTGTTAGCGATTAAGGACACATATGCTGCAGAGGAAATTGCGTTTACCAGTTTTGGGAATATAGATTCAGTTTGGATCAGGAATGTTAGTCTGCATGTACAAACACTTACCGGTTGTATTTATGTTCCTCCCGGTACATCATGCTCTTGTTATGGTAGATTTTTTTATGAATGTCATAATTTATTACTGAATATGAAAAATACAATTAATATTATGATTATGGGCGATTCAACTTATCCATCTGTGGTTTTGGTACTCTGCTTGATTATCTTAATAAGAATATTAATTCGCTTTCAAATTTCATTGAAATTAATAATCTCAGTTTAGTAAATAATGTCCTTAATTCGCAAATAAAAACTTTAGATTTGATCATTACTACTTCCGTTTTGAGTGTTGATGTACAGAGGTCACTTGATCCGCTTCTTCCTGAGGATAAGTATCATCCTGCTCTGGATATCACAGTTCGCTGTAGTTTATATAAAGTGGATTTTAGTACAAGCGTGGCACCTTTAAACCCTTTAACATTAAAACAAAAAATTTCCTTGATTGATTGGGAACAACTTTATAAAATCATAATGTGGATGATGCAACTACTTATTTTTATAGTCTAATATACAATGAACTTCAGAAGCATCTTACAAAGAAATCATCTAGAAAGTTTACATACCCGTCTTGGTTTACCCCAGAAATTGTTCGTAAACTAAAACTGAAAACTAAGTTTAGAAAATCCTATCGTAGAACCCGCAAGGAAACTGATTATTTTAACTTTAGTGAACTACAGACTGAAGTTAAAAAGCTAATAAGGAATTCTTATGATGATTATATTCTTAAGACCGAGGCTGGTATTAAAAAAAACACTAGCAATTTTTGGACTTTTGTTAAATATAGACGTAATGATCGGCTACACCCTAGCGTAGTAAAATACAAAAATATAGATCATTGTTCTAGTAAGAATATTTCAAATTCTTTTGCAGAGTATTTTTCATCTGTTCATGGTGACTGACAGCTTCATGACACTCAAAACCTCTTTAATTAAAGATGGAAGACACTTAAAACTTGCTCCAATCACCATAAATGATTATAAAAAATCTATTAAGATTCTGAAACTCAAGTGGAGTGTTGGGCCTGATGGATTACCGGCAATATTGTTTAAACTATGTTCGGTAGAGTTTGAAAAGCTATTTATATACTTGTTCAATCTTATTATTGGAACAGGTAAATGGCCTGTATTGTTAGAAACAGCTAAGGTTGTTCCAATTTTCAAGTATGGTGATCTTTGTGCAGCTTAAAACTATCGTCCTATCTCCCTAATATGTGTACCCAGCAAAATATTGGAGTCTATTTTATAAGAAATATTATATATTTTTTTTTTGCCTAGAGTTGTTCCTGAACAGCGTGGTTTCTTAAAGTCTAGAATCTACTACAACTAATCTTGTTACATATACAGAATTAATTACAGACTGTTTGGAGCAGCGTCTTATTATTTTATTTATTTTTTAAACACATAATCCAGTATTTTACAATTATATAAACATATTAACGCGCATACAATAGACACGTACGAATATACAACGCACGCACACCCGCATACATACACAATAACACAAAAAACTAAACACCCTCTCGGACACACATTAACATGCGAAGATCATTTTATAATTATTCATCTGATCAAGCTTTCGCCTGTCTATATATATTATATATTATATATATATATATATATATATATATATATATATATATATATATATACATTTTGTACGATGGAATATTACTAGGCGTTAACTAATATAAATACTTATATTAAATACACAATTACCTTATAAATAATTTTTAATTCATTTCTTATTTTCACATTCACCTGTTTCCTCATTGTATTTGTATTCTCATTTACATTCTCGTATACACTCACTATTCTTCTCATTTATTCTGTAGTTATCCGTATCACATCTTTATCTTCTTTTTTTTTAACTTTATTATTATTTAAATTATTACTGATTTTTCTGTAATTCGTTTACAGCATTACTGAATGTTTTAAAATTAAAACCATTTAGCCGGTTCTTTTAAAACAAAATATATATATATACATATAATTTTAAAATTTTTGTTAAAATTCCGTGACATTCCTACTTAATTGCTATCGATTTGGCTAGAGACTTACGCTTAGAAAAAATAATTATTTTTACCGACGCACTTTACGCCGTTCAAAGCATTAATCTCGATATCTCAAAATCTAACCACCCGATAGCGCAAGATATTTACCTGTCAGCTAACCAACACATACAAAAAACCATTTTACGCTGGGTCTCTTCACACTCCAACACAAAGGAAAATGAAGGAGCTGACATCTCTGCAAAAGAAGTGGGGGAGATGTTTCCCGTACCAAAAATTTCAATCCCAATACAAGACGAAATACACAATATCAAAAACCAATTTCATGAAGCATGGAACTTACGCTATAAGCGTATTCCCAAAACCAACAAACTCCGAAACGTCAAGTTAAACACAGCTCCATGGAGAACAATCATCCCATCGCGACGTGATGATGTTGTACTAAATCGGCTTAGAATTGGACATACTGTATAAATGAGAATACAAATGCAATGAGGAAACAGGTGAATGTGAAAATAAGAAATAAATTATAAATTATTTATAAGGTAATTGTGTATTTAATATAAGTATTTATATTAGTTAACGCCTAGCAATATTCCATCGTACAAAATATATATATACACACACACATATATATATATATATATATATATATATATATATGTATGTATATTACGACGATCGTCGTATGTTCACGCTATAATAAATTTAAATTGATGAAATTGGAGGTGAAAAACTAATGTTTAATTTAATCAATATAATAAAACAAAATTTATATATATATATAATTATTTATTTAATTAAAATAAAATATATTATTATTATATTAAAACCAAACTGGATTTGTAGTAGACAAACTATTGTTATACAATAATTAAAATTAATTTTACTTAGTCAATGGGGAAAACCAGTAAATTAGTTTGACCAAATAATTTTAGTTAATACAGCCAGTAAATAATGAAGAAAATCGAGTAATTTTTCTTTAACAAGGCTTAAGAAAAAGGTATAAAAAGGGATGGTTGTTCATTTTTAGTGGAGTTTAGTTTTTTCAGTTAAAGAGAAGAGTTCTAGTTTTTCAGTTTAAAAGTTCAGTTGTTAGTTTCTTGATCAAGACAGTTAGAATTAAATGAAGCAGGATGGTTGAAGTAATTATGAATCCGGTCAGGTTAGTTTTTTTTTTATTTTTAATTAAATTATTATTGTTTTATAACTAAATTCATTAATAAATATATAATAGTTTTTTAATATAAAATAAACTATTTGTGTATAAATACTCTATTTATTTTTTTTAAATTTTGTACGAGCATTCACGCAATATATATATATATATATATATATATAACCCATAATTACATAATAGAAAAAAAAATCAACCGATATGCTGCTACTGCGGACGGGAGCCTCTAACAACCGAGCACATGCTATCAAAGTGTAGGTCACCTCAGAAACACCATCCTGATGGCAATATTTCAATTGACACAGCACTCTCTGATAATCCTGATAATCCAATAGAACTTGAAAAAAACCCTTCAGTTTTTAAAAGTAACAAATATATATATATATCCTACTTAATTTCCTTCTTATATTTTTCTCTTTCCGTAGCGACTCTTTTAATTGGTGTTTTAATCTATTTTCCGCGTTATTTCAGATATTGTAAAATTACTAATTATTGCGAACTCTTTACTAATTCGGTATGTCTGTAAATTCGACGCTGTTACGGTTCCATCCTGTCACGATATGTTTTACATTGTCAGCTGTATCGCATATTACACATATGTTACAATATGCTATTGCGTACTTATAAAAGTAATCTTTAAATAATCCACGCCGGCCGATGATACATTAAAATAATTCGGCGTAAATACAACGTTGTTTAGTCGATAGCTGGAAAGAACTGTTTTGTTAAACCGTTATATTCGTTCCATAATGCTTGATAATTTTTTTTTATATAGTAATCATCCCGTACTGTTTTAAACTGTTTAGACGTTAACATTTTTTTTTGTCATATAGATAATACGGATGAATACGTGTAGTGTTGATAAATTCATGATTGGTATTTATGTTATTCTTTATCAGGAACGCGTTAAATATGTTTCTCTATTTCATATATATTACTGGTTTAATACCACTGATGAAAATGCTTACTATTATTTCAAATGTACTTGTATTATAACATTTATAAATAATCTTACCTCATCATCATATTTCACAAATTGCCCCCACCCAAAGATAAAATAAACAAACCTATTTTCCACGCTTTCACAAATGATTTATACTTAAAATTCTAAGGGTATTTCTATTGGATACTTTAGCGTATTTCTTAGACAATACTTTACCGTCTTCCCTAGCTCGGGTGGTATTCGTTACTTTTTTTCTATAAGCAACTATATTCGTTAGTTTTTTTTTCATATTAAACAAGACCTATTTAAAGTCTACTACGGTTATTAGATTATTTCAAACTTAAAAGAAAATTAATGTAACCGTAAGCTTTGTCACAAATATTTAAGAAAAGCGAATTAGACAGAAATATGTTCGGCGAAGCGGATACCGTTAAATCGTTACTAGTTAAAGTCGATAATAAAAGCATCAACTTTTGAACTTGAATCGATTTCGTATACCATTCGGTTCCGTATAACGATATTCTCATTCGATTATTTAGTCCGAGGTAATATTCGCCGAAAAGATTTACAGCAAATAGCGGCGTTAGTATGTTCAATGTAAACAGGAGCCATAAAACGGATTTACCGGATTTTTCACCGGTTATCAATACGTATACGAACGTAATCAGGAACGAAAACAACGTACCGACTATCGCGAAAATAACGATCGAGTGATCGACTAATACACGATCGATGTAACGACGAACGGATACGTAATGACGGTAACAGTCGATAATCGAACGGACGTAAACTTCGTCGCGAGCTTTCAACCATCGATTACGATGAATTTCGTATAAACGTTTTTTACCGCGATAATTCTCCTTTACCGGTTTTAAATGATCCGTTCGTTTGTTAACTAAACGGTCCGTATAAACGATCACGCCGATTAACGATTCGATTTCTCTGATATAAGTATCGTTTAAATAATAATACAGATACATTAAGGAGAAGAAACAACTAGCTACGATCGAACCGCTGATTTGTAAAACGGCGCACCAAATTATCCTAACGAATTCGTTAACGTCGTACGGTAGCCAAGGTTTAGCGAATAGAAATTTATCGTAACCCGTTCCGGTTCCTTGGAACGAAAATAAAAGTAGTAACGGCGTCGCGAGTATCGCTACGCCGTAAGCGTAAATAAACGAGTTCACCTTAACGAAATTTCGTTTGGATCGTCGTTCGTTACGTAATTCGGCGTGTAATTCGGCTTGTTCGCGATTCGGATATCGATAAATATCGTTCGCACTAGCTAATAATCGATTAATCTCGTTACGTTTCCATCGGGCGCAGAAACAAGCCAATTCGGATAATTGAATAAAAACGTACGTGAGATTTTCTACGTTACCTTCTAACGTTCCGATATTCTCGTAAGCGTTCATTATTACGTTGAACGTAATAGCGCACCAACAAAACGTCCAAATTAGGAACGTCGTTCGATTTTCCGTACAGAACGTCATTTTTAAAAATAAATTTAAATAAATTTCGTGCAGTTCTTCGAAATTTGGAATTTTTACCATTTCGTTTTCTTCTTTTTACTTTTTTTGTGTGCTAATATTTTAAAACGGAACAAAAATTACACTATTGCTCGCGAGTTTGAATGACAACCGACTTAAAGTTACTTCCGAAAAAATTAACAAACCGTGATCATATATATATATATATATATATATATATATATATATATATATATATATATATACATATACACATATATATATGTGTTTGTACATAGATACATACATATATATATATATATGGTATAGAAAATATCATACGTACAAAATGATATATACATTAACGACTGTTGTCTTTCATTATTTAAAGGGCTTCTTTATATATTATGTATTTTGTTTACGTGCTGCGGTAACAACGTTAAAGTTCATATTCGCTCGAATTTGTACTTTTAATTCACCTTCTCTTTGTTAAGTTTATCATTCATCTAATTATCATTATTATTATTGGCAATTACACGAATTTTGTATGCGGTGTATACATACCTTAATTGTTTTCGTTATATTAGTTGGTAAATTTGTTTTAAAAATAAATAATAATAAAAAAAAGATAGTTAAAATCTCTAAATATGTATTAAAAGATAAAAAGCTTTCCAGTCATTGATTGCGCTATTTTCAAGTTTACGTAAATAAAAATAAATAAGACAATAATGATAATAAACAACAGATTTATTTATTTAATTACTATTGTAAAATTTATTAACGTTACGTTTAATTTTGAAATTAGTTTCCACGTAGCGTGGTTACGATAATTTACAAATACAGTCCCTCCTGACCATTTACATCGTTAATTATAATCGCGTTATCCATACGATCTTCTTCCTCTTCTTTTGGTGCCTTACGTCCTTAACGATTCGGCTGTTTTTATTTCATTTCTCGCTGCTTCAATTAATTCTCCAATTCCCTCTATTCCCGTCCAATCCTTTATGTTCATTATCCATCCGAACTTTCTTCTGCCTCTTGGGGCCATTTTCCTTTTATTCTACGCCTATATAGTTTGTAATATGCGTTATTCTTCTCAACGAATTATATGACCGAAATACGTAATTTTTCTTTTCTGTACGATATTCCATAGTTCTCTGCTAACTGCTGCCATTTTCAAGACTTTCGCATTTGTTACTTTTCTGTCCGAAATATCCTCAGCAGGTGTCTCAGGAACCATATTATCGACCGTGTCTTCAAGCCGTACAGGTTGTTCCGGCCATATATAGCAATTAATGACCTTTAGCCTTATATGTAAGGGGAGCTTTGTTTGCAGAAATACATTACTGAAATACGTCTTTGGCTATTCCACATCGGATTCTGATTTCTTCATCACAATCTAATCTGCAATCAATTACTGAGCCCACTGAATTTCTCTATTTTTTCAACTGTTCTTCCGTTTATATATGATGCTTCGCCCGCATTTACAAGCGGCTAACTATCGTAAATGTTGTTTTGGACACATTAATATTAACTCCAAATTCCTGCCCTATCTTGTTTAGTTTATTTACCATTCGCTGTAGGTCTATCAAATTTCCATTTAAGATGGCCGAATCAACCGCATATCTTACGTTTGAAATTATTTGTCCATTTACTTGAATTCTAGCATTCTCGTCTGTTAATGATATCTTAAAGATATCTTCCAAATAGAGATTAAATAAAAGTGGCGATAATACACATACTTGCGCCTTACACCTTTAAAGATTTGAATATTCGTAGTTTCTAGTCTTCCATCAATAAGTAATTAAAACGTAAGAAAGTAATTAATTTAGACGTACAATTTTTCGAGAAAAAAGAACGAAATAATAAATTTTACATATTTCTAAACAATTAGTTATATATACAACATGCGCACACGCACACAATTAGGAAGAAAAAATTTTAGTTATAGAAAGATGATGAAATGTAAAAGAGAGAATGACGTCTTATTTTCAACTAACTCCATATCTGCAGTTCTAATATTACTTTAAATTAGATTGGTTATATTTATTATTGAAATGAATACAAATCAAAAACTTGAATTGATTTGATTTTGCTTTGATTGTTATTTTTTATTATATATATAAAGAGAATATAATGTACCGGTTTATTTCGTTTTCATCGATTTCGCTAAAACATTCCATTGTGTTAAATGGTAGAAGTTGTAAGGATGCTTACGCAACCTTCAAACCCTTGAACATCTGCTACACTTTTTTGTGAATATTTACAAAGACAATAAAGCATCAGTATACGTAGACAATGGAATATGTCAAAACTGTATTTGATGTTGAAGTTCCCGTGTAGAGTGACGTTGGAGACATACCAGGAAGCTACAACTATTCGTAATACTTTGTTTTGATACGCCTGAATTCTTTTTACGTTGCTGCTCGAAACACATTCCCCTAACTTCATAGTATAAAGCCATACTGACTTCAAGATCATCTTACAGAATAGCGACTTATTTTTTATGTTTAATTTTGATTGAGATCCGAGTAACCGATGAAAGTTTCTAGTTTTTATATAAACAGTTACATTTTCTTGGTTTTACTATATAGTGTAGCCTTGTTAGCGAATGATCGACATGTACACAGAGGTATTTAGCACCTGCAGTTTTACTTTTAATATATATTTTTGGCGATCTATCCCGAAGTAACGTGACTCCTTTTAGTTTCATTTATAACTATTTTCCACGTATTTTCCTACAACGTTATCTCGTCAATAGCATTTTGTAAATGTCGATTCGCCGTTTCAGAGCATATGTGACGGGATTGTGTTGCGATAGAAGTTTCATTAGTCTCTGGGATGTTAGCGGTAGGAAATGATCAAGAAACCGAATTGATGATCAGGAATTAAAAGTTATGTTAATAAATAAACGTTTTTAACGAAAAAAGAGTATCAAACATTTTCCCGAAAGTCGAAAATACGGGAGATTTGTCTGTACGACGATATGTTTTCAGTTGGTTTACCAGGTTTTCGCATCGTGATTACTTTAGAAAATTTGCACATAAAATATTGAAACATAGCGTTTACGTAACCAATTTCGGTGGTTTATTTCTTTTAGTATTCGCGCAGTGATGAGGTCGTTAGCAGATGAGTTTTCATTGTTCATTTTATCGATTTTCGATTTAATTTGCAACAGTGAGAACCATGTCGGCTTTGTTTGCATATTTACATAGTCACCATTGAGAAATTTTTAATTTCATTCTCCGTATATGAATCCATGTTATTAGGCTGGAACGTTTTAATTGATTAGGTTCGGTCTGAGTAAGGTCATCTTTTCCCAAGATCACGTTTTCAATTTTTAACGTATGGTTTCTCCGGTTAGACCTATGTAAGAATAATCTATTTTGATAATTAAAAATATTAATTACATTATGTGAAACCCTTTTTTTTTTCATTATTTTTGCAATTATTTTTATTTCTACAATTTAACTTGTAAATAAAACAAAATCATTTATATTCTACAGCGATTTAACTCGTTCTTTAAAAAAAAACAAACTAATTTTTGTCTTCATTTTATTATCCTAACATCGCCTACTACTATGCAGGTCGGTTTTTTTATTCCAATTTGTAGCAATGTTCTCTCAATTCGCATTTGAAAATGAAAATATAAAAAACTAATATTATAATAATAATAATAATAAAGATACAACAACTAGATGTCTTTAACTGTGGTAGTAGTTTTCGGGTGGGGGAAAACCAGAACAATTTTCGTAATAATAGGCATCGTGATAAATTACCGGAAACCGGAAAACCCGAAAAAGCTATTATCGAGAAGAAATTTCTCCTATTCCATTTTACCGTTTGTACAATTTTTTATTTCAATTTTTTATTTCTTTATTATTTATTTTATTTCTCTCTCTTTTTTTTTTATTTGATTTATTTATTTTCCTGGGTACCGTTTTCGCGTTGAACTCGGTTCGTATAAAATGTAACTATAGAGTATAGAAACGCGCTAGGGACTAGTTTGTCTTTTTCACTTTTTAAATATAATATTTCTGAAATCCCCCAGAGTGCTAGACGGATTAAACTTTTTATACGGATATATCTACCGTACGCGATTCTATTTTATACCGAAATGCATACGTACACGCCATAATATACACACATACACACGATCGATATTACCGTATAATCTATAGTTCGTTATTAGTAGTTTTATTAATTCTTCATTCTGAATATGAAAGAATAAATATGTGATTAAATATATACGTTTCGATAGTGAGAATTAATTACTAAAAATACCGATCGATCCATTACATTCCTCTGGACCTCAGCACATACTGGAATTGCTGAAAACAAACCAGCCGATAAGGAAGCAGCAACTTACCTGCGCCTAATTTACCAGTTCCATTCGCGAACCTCGGGAGGTTTCATCATTATTTCAGTTATGGCAAGAATAATGGCAATCCGTATCAATATAAAACAAAGTACGATCTATCGAACCAAACATAATACTTCGGAAAACACACTTACAACATCGGAGAGATGGTGTACTAAACTAATACATACTTATCTCTTCTTCATAGATTAGAGCTCCATTGGCCTGCAACGTTGTGCTGTCTGTTCAAAGAGTGTACTCAATACAGCCTACAGAGAATGCTGACTTACTAAGTCAATCATATCGATAAATAAGCGTGACCAGATTACGGACGTCACTTCGACATAACGTAAATCATCGAGAAACCGGTAGTTTTCACACACACACACACACACACATATATATATATATATGTAAAATTCGGGAAATTTATTGGAAGTATTAGCAATGAAATTACGTTTATAACGTCGGAAAATAAAATTCCTTACACAGTATACTCGTAGATAAGGTTTCCTCCGAACACGCAAAAGTCTCTCACTCTAGCCGAGATAGAGCGATTTAAAACTCTGCTAAGAGATATCGAAAGTCACCGCACAACCGATAAAAAATTTAGGTTACTTGCTCCAGATCGATTTAGTCGTATTTAAAGAACTCTTTAGTTCTTTACGTCGGATATCGGCACTGTTTTAATAGTTTTGTTCTTTCTATTTGTTCTGCTGTCATCTGTCTAATATTAAAAGGAGGGATTCTAAATTTACACGTTTTCTATATCTTAGCTTAAGACATTCTACGCACTTACCATCATCAAAACCGGGTGGACATACGCCGTAATTAATATACCCGATGTCCGAGTAGATATCCGCACTACTTCAGACTTTACTCTAATGTTTCAATCGATTTTCTAATAAACCCATTCTTGGCAAAACATACTCTTCTCCTTTGTTAAACATTTATCTAAACGTGGATGTATTCTCTTACTTTCCTCAGATTACTATTCCCTTCGATTTCATTTCAACTATCTTCCAGTGTCTTCTGAGATTTAAAGGTCCGTCTTTGTTTGCTGCGAATTCAGCGTCTAATATTATAACGAGATGTTCAAGGATATCAGTTACCGCAGCAGGTTAAGTCGCAAGAGCAAAAATTATAAAACGACATCTTCCTTTTCAATATTATTTGCGTACGCGTTAAGCAGTGTTCGAAGGTTATACTTGAGATATTTTAAACGACCTCGTTTTCTGTTATAATAACACGCTATAGTCCACTTTTTAGAATCATTTCTATCATCTCTGTAAATCGGTAATCTCCAGTTATTTGGCGTATCTTCTTTAATAGTCATTACGGACGCTTCTTACGTTTTTTCTTCAAAACCCGTTTTTTACTTGCGGATTGCTGTTCGATAATAACTACACATTCGCTCTAGCAACAATTATATCCGGGGAATGTACGACTCGGCAATGAAACCGGATAACATTTTTTATCGAATCTTCACAGGATTTTTGTGATGCCATTACTTGCGCCTCAATCCGTTTAACCGGTGCGTCATTATCTTGTTAAAAAGGTTTACCAACCGTGTTTCACTTGCCTTTACAGATTTACTTTATATATACTGTTGGTGCATTTCAATTTTCGAGGTCTTTTATTTGTTTTATCAATTTCTTCGATTGTAAATAATAGCGCACGAAGGAAATTTCTTCATTTGGTGTAAAATTTTCACTTATGGAATTTTACCGGCGTTAGCATTCCGTATCAACTGTTTTGCAACCTGATTGTTGGTTTTCTTGAAGAACGTGTATTTTTTCTCTCTTTAATTCATCTTTCATCTTTATTATAGTGAGACTTTATTCACTTTACTCGCTTCGATATAGTTTTAGACGGTTTCTCGAAAAATTCTAAAATAAGAATAATTTCGATTTTTTTTTTCGAAATCTTTAAGAATTATTTAGACTTTAGGGAATAGAAAATAACCGAATAATTATATTTAATAATAAATTGTACGATAATTAACCGAGCTAATTACCGGAAGGAATAACGTTACATTAAACTATAGCATGGCCCAAGGTCCTTTGCGACAGTGTGTTTTACATTCAGTACAGTCCTAAGACTGCTCGCCTTCCCCGGTGTTGCGCAGTTCTTTTCAGTTGTTTAACCCTGTGCATTTTAACATGGCTGTTTTTAAATGTGTTTCTCGTTCTTTTTCCTCGGATTTTACCTTCCAGAATATTTCTATGAAATCTCGCCTTAGCGAAGTATACTGCCCATCTAAGTTAATCGTTAGCGACTTTTTACCTTAGTACGTTTTTCGATTTTTTTTCCCTCCTAACCAGCTTCTCCGTTCCATTTTCCTCCAAGGCCAGATCTAGAACGCTTGTAACTTTTTCGTATTAACTTTATTTAATGTTCAGGTTTCAGTACCATAAATAGACCGCACAGGTACATCGTCAATATACGTTTTCAGAGCGTCAACGATATTTGTCTCAATATACCTCGTTTTCCTTAAAACGCGCACTTTGCTAGTCCAGCTATACAATTATGCGATACAGATCTTTCGTTATAAATCCGGCCAAGGTATTTAAACCCGTGGACTTGTTCAACTATTCCTCCATCAATTTTCACCTCGAAATAGGCGTGGTTTCCTTCCAATCTTTGTTGCTTTTGTTTTTTCAACGATTATCACTCATATTTCGAAGCATATTCGCAGTTTCCGCAGCTTTTAACTTTTCTCCTCCCCCGCGTTCATTCCATAGTTAATACTTTCGACACTTGTTACATTAAAATTATATATTTACAAACATCCTTGTCTTACTCCTGTATTTATATTTGCAGATTCTGACGAGTTATCGTTAATTTTTATTACAGCTTTTTATTGCCATGTATGCTCAAATCTAAAAAAATAAAAAAATCACGCAAAACAATTTTCTCGATAAAATCGATGAAATCGTATAGAATTCTCAGCTAATCATTGTGGATGACGGTAAACCGTCGACTGTTAAGAAATACCTATTAACTAAGGCATTTTTAACAAAAAATAATATAAATATAAATAAAAAACATGAATATAAATAAGAACATTATAAGTATAAAGGTGCTCCTAAACATTTTTAATACAATATGGACCTCGGGTAATTTTCCCACATTACGGAAGAAGGCGTTAGTAATACCAATTCTTAAACCAGGCAAAAATCTAGCTTGCCCTGATTCCTATAGGCCAATTTCCCTCACTTCAGTTCTTGGTAAAGTTTTTGAAAAAATAATACCAGCGCGATTGGTCTGGCAATTAGAACAGGGAAATTACCTTTCTAAAATGCAATGCGGTTTCCGACCTGGTCGGTCTACAATTAACCAGGCATTCCACCTCCAGAATGAAATTTCTTCGGTCATAACTCGGAATATGTATCTGTTAACAGTCTTTCTAGACATAAGTAAAGCATTCGACTGCACATGGAAATATAAAATTATCCAGCCTCTCCACCAATGGAACTTTCATGGACGTCTTCTAAACATTATAATAAGTTTTCTAGAAAATCGATCATGTCAAGTTCGTCTTCATGACACTGTTTCCTCATCTCGACTTTTTGAAAATGGTGTGCCTCATGGATCTGTTCTTAGTCCAATTGCTTCTACCACGTTCTGATGTTTCCTTAAGCTCAATGGTATTACAGCCAACGTTTGATGAATTAC
This sequence comes from Coronaproctus castanopsis, assembly GCA_032883995.1. NCBI lineage: Eukaryota > Metazoa > Arthropoda > Insecta > Hemiptera > Monophlebidae > Coronaproctus > Coronaproctus castanopsis. The sequence goes on from CM065052.1 coordinate 269,602,559, forward strand.
ACCAATGGACATTGAAATCGGGTTTTCAATTCTCAGTACTCAAGTCTACTGCTATACATTTTTACGGGGCTGTCAACATATTATCGAAGTTAAAACCATCCAATTCCCACGGCAGAAATAGTTAAATATTTGGGGCTCATGTTTGACAACAGGCTACTATGGAAACATCATATTCATGTTATAAAGAAAAAAGTCATACAAAAACTGAACTTCTGCGTAAATTAGTTCATTCAAGCTATGGTGCAGACACACAATCCTTATTATCTATTTACAACACCACCATCCTTTCTAGAATCGAATATGGGGCTGTAGTTTATGTTAGTGCAAAGCCATCTCACTTGCAATCATTAGAGACTGTAAATAGTACTGCGTTAAGAATATGCTGTGGTGCATTTCGTACCACTCCAACATCCAGTCTCATTAACGATCTTCGTCTCATGAGTCTAAAATTTCGTCGTCTCTTCCAATCATCTTCATTCTATATTCACCTCAAGGTCGTCTCTAATCTGCCGATCAACAATTCCCAGATAAACACTCCTTTAACTGCCAATCAAAATTGCAACTTGTCAATACACTTCTGCGCGACCTTGCCATTCATCTACCTCCAATTTACTGCAGTTATATCGCCGCAATACCGCCATGAACTTCACTCGAATTGGATGTAAACCTTTCATTGCTACCATCTGCACAGCGATCAGACCCATTCTTCATCGGTATAAGAATATGCTAATATACTATACTGATGGATATAAATTATTGGATAAGGTCGGCTGTGCTGTTTCTACAGCTAGCAAAATCCTCATACGCTACTCGCCGCCACCGTACTTTTCAATTCTTTCAGCTGAGTTATATACTATCAAGTTAGCAATTGTGTACATCATTGAAAATCTTACAATATATTCTCAGCAATCGGCAATATTTTCCGACTCAAGTGCAGCTTTAACTTCAATCGCTAAATATTGGAATAATATTCAACATCCAATTGCTAAAGAAATTATTCAATTGTTGGAATCAATGGAATCCTATCATCGACCAATGTTTGTCTGGATACCAGGTCATTCACAATTTCCTGGAAATGAATTATCTGACCGAGCAGCAAAGAAGGCGTCCTCTATGTACCCTTACATAAATTTATCCATCCCTCGTGAAGATGCATACAATATCATCGCCATAAAACTAAAAAGCAAATGGAAATTTATGTGGATGTCCACGCCTAACTCGAACAAGTTAAAAAGCATTAAATCGAATAGAAGCCGCTGGAAATTTATCCAGAAAAGAAGAAATTACTTTGAGATGGCACTGATCCGTACATTAATAAAACATGGGCATTTATTAAGGCGTGAATCTCCTGTCAGATGTTCCTGTGGACACTGGGAAATTACTGTCAAACATATTTTGCTAGATTGTACTACTTAATAATTCTCAACGTTCCCAACTAGCATTACCAACAACGATTAAAGGCCTGCTAAACTCAAATCGCAACACGCACCTTCAAATTCTCCGCTTCTTGTACATTACTGGTCTCTTCAACATGATCCGAGCTCTTCTCATCTATGCCTCCAGCCTAGTAGCAGTACATGGCACATTAATGAGAAAATAATAATAATAATTATAAGTATAAATATAAATAAAATATAAATAAACATATAAATACAAATAAGCATATAAATATAAATAAACATATAAAAGTAAATACAAATACAAATATAAATATAAATAAACATATAAAGATAAATAAAATATAAATTTAAATATAAAAAAAAAAAAGATGAATTCGATAATGTATCAACGACCTAACTTATTTATAGGCGAAGTAAGAACAAAAGCTTCATTCTCGTACTACATACGACGATATATTCCACAAATATACACGATAGACTGCGTTACAATGTATTATTTACTCCAAATTTTTATATATATATATTTTTTTTTTGCTTACTACGGGACTTGAAAATTATTTAACGTAAATATTGAAATTGCGCAATTTTTGTATAATTTCGTAGACGAATTTCAATACTAATATAGACTTCGGCGATATCATTAGCGTTCATCGAGTAGTAAACTAGTTATTTAAAACTAATTACTAATATATTTTAATATTGTAAAAAATGTAACGTCTGTTAAGGGTTTTGTAAATTAAATAGCGGGATTGAATTTTTGTATATATAGTCTATATACATACTTTTAATTTAACGAAATAAAATTAAAATACTTCGAATATATTTAAAATAATAATAATAATAATAAACTATATATTAGTTTCGCTAGAACGTTTACGATTTTTTTTGCTAAAATTATCGCTCTATTCTTTATAGATAAAAGTTGACGGAAATTACAAATAAAAGTCTGTTTAGAAAAATTAAAGTCAAGCTCCCTACACACGCTCAATACGGATGCGCTAAATCATCAAATATGAAAATTATACAAATTGCTCAAAATCAGTTTCTAATCGCCAATGCTCTTTAACGGAATGATGCGCTTCATGCGGATTTGCCTATCAAAACGGTACAGGAAATATTAAGGCATTCTCATTCCGAGGATTCCCTCTTACTGTTTACGTGCATCCGTTCGAGCAGACCTTCTTCATCGATGGAAGTCTGTAAAGGACGATTTAACTTTTTATAGATCTATCCAACCTAATCTCCCTACCACATCTATTAACGCTCTTACGCCTCCTAAAACACAGCTCGACTTTTCTTTTCAATCCGGGTCAGACTTCGTTCCAACCACAATTCTAGCCATTTGTATTCTATCAATCTTACTCCATCTGTATACTGTCCTGTGTATGCGGGAAATACAGCCGACGCTAATCATGTGATTATTGCTTGCGATTTGTATAGCAGACGTACAGATACCTTTACTAATAAAATTTTACATTTAAATACTTACCCACTTCCCGGTTGCCTACTTATTGGCCATGAATAAATATCCTCGCAGCTCTGCCACCTACGTGTATATATCTAAAATCAAAAGTTCTTGTTTCTTCTTTTGTTTTTTCCCTTTTTTCACTGTTCTTTTGTTATCATATGTATGATGTATTTATATGGAAATAGTGTATACGGTAGGTAATTTTGGTTATTAGACTTAAGCCCAATTATTGTAAAATAATAAATAATAAATAAATGATTACGCTTTAAAACACCGAAAACGACTTTGCAGTCATATCAGACGCCTGGGAACTTTTGTCTAATGATATGGACTTAAGAAGGCTCATGTACCTCGTGATCTGGTCGTGATCGAATAATAGACACAGAGCTTAGTCACCCTGGGCTGTACCTCTACGCACGTTTCCGCATAACACGCGTATCGATTATTTAAATATTTGTTTTCTTTGCCACATCGGCCAATCATACAATTTGCATCCATCATCGTAAAAGTAGCGTCTCCCATTCGGAAGATTGCACATCACGAACTCCATATACATCGGCAGCTGGCTGATTCAATTAATTTGACGAAATCCCCTGTATTTGTGGTAATTAATTCCATTCTTTTTCCTCCTCTAAGTGCCTTTCCTGAAATTTTACCCTGTGCTGTTAAAGCCCTTTTTCTCTGATTTTGTGAGCGATATATTTAATTTTTCTTCTATTTTTTTTTTAACTCGCTTCTAAAATAAATAAAATAGAAATATCGTCTCTTTTCCCAGTGGATACCGGACAACCAATAAATAAACGGGGATTGTTAACTCTTAGCTAAACCTGTAAACGAATTAAACATGATTCGCTAAATCGTTCTACGTCGAATTTTGTCGTAGCGCTTATCTTTCGGTTACTCGGAAGCATATATAATATTACCTCACTTCGGCATGCCTGACATCTTGACATTGTTAGACGCAATTTATCCTAGTGGTTGATGTGTACTCGTTATCATTAGTAGAAAGTGCGTCCCGGCACCATTTTCTTTTTAATGTTCTCCCACGATTGCCCGGCAACGTGTATCTGGATATCCGAAGTATATTTAGATTATCTTTCGGGCGAAGTAAAAAAAAGTACAATGCGATTTTTAAATATAAAATTAACGATTAATCGTCGAGAAATTAATTAGAATTAACTCGATTTAATTTTTTATTTCTTTGGGCTTTAAAGATACGAACTATTATTTCGCCAACTGCAGCAGTTACAATTGCCAAGTACTTCTGAATTGAGAAATATTTCGTACGCTACGAATTGGACTTTTCGATTCATTAATTTCCGTACCTAACCTTAAACCGTATCAACATCATTTTCCCCTACGAACGAATTTAATGTTCCAGTCAGTATTCTACCTTCTGTTAATTAACGAGTATACTTCTACTACTTCGTGTTATATCGCACTTTTCGACATTTTAAACTACTACAACGATTTACGTCCGGGTGGTCCAGATTTTAGGCCAATTCGACGAACTTAATTTAACGGTGTTCGTTCGAAGAGAATTGAGACGAGTATATATATATATATATATATATATATATATATATATATATATATATATATATATATGTATGTATATATATATATATATATACATATATATAATATATATATATTATGTATATAATATATATATCTATATAAAATATATATAATACATATATATATATCGAGGAGACGATTTGAATTACGCTTCGTTTGTCACCAACAATCGTAAACCTTCTGCTAACTGTTTCGAACTAAAAGAGAAAGACGGAAATAATATATGAGAGGGAGCTTGCGTGCGACGTGGATAAGAGGGTGGATGCGGAGAAACGTGTAGAAAGTTTAGCCATTTAATGACAAAGTAGTATCAGTTCAGCTCGATAATAACGGAATATCGCAATTTCCGGATGGAATCCGGTCATTCAATAAATATCGTATCGTTTGATTAATTTTTTCTGTTATGTCTGGAAGAGCAAGAATATTAATCAACAACAACTAGTGAAATGTAAGATGACTATAATTCAGTTCAGATAGAGCCCGCGTCATGTTTACGCTATTTATCTGCAATGACACACACACACAGTGTCTCATCATTTATAGAAGTCACCCTACGTAGGATATCGGGATTAACATTTAATCCGACAGTGGTTTTGTATTTTTCCGTTATTTTTCGCGATCCTCTGATTGACGTACGCATTCCGGAAATGGCAACTCTGTTGTCTGCAGTACGATATTTTAAACTATTTGAAAGTCTAATAGCCTCAATAATAAATGACTGGTATATAATACAGTTTTAAAGTCCGTGTGGTATATCTCGTAGGGTGGTGGTTTTCACTTTAATTTTACCCGTGATCATCGTGCGATTCTGTTTTCTTATTATGTGCCCGAAGAATTTCGCATCATTCTCATTGTGACAATCACTGGCAACCTTTGCGTGACACCAACTTCTTGTAACAACGATTCATTTGTATGTTTTGCTATGGAATTCGAAAAAGTCGTCCGCAACACAATATTTCAAAACTGTTCATCTTTTTCTGTCGATATTTTTTAATGTCCACGTCTCCGCTGCATATAATACGATAGAAAACACAAGCATCTGGACGAGCTTCATTTTGACATTTTTCCTAATGGAGAGTTGTCTTTCTCTTGTTCATTTTTAACACGGAGCTTCGGGCAATTTCAGCTCCGCATCTTATTTAATATATTCTATTTACAAGAGCATAGGCGGCAAAACACAGCCTTGTCTGATTCCTTTCTAAATATAAAATTCTCTTGCGATAATTATTACGATTTTTCGATAGCTTCTTTATTCTGGTGCACCCGTACTATTAAAATTATTATGCTTATTTCAATAGCCTCGCGAACAACTCGATTTGCTCCCTTATGAGTACTTTCTGGTTGAAATCTGTAGAGAACAACTTGCTTTAATCGAATCAGCTATTTAAAGCGAATTGTCTATGAAGGCTAAATAAACAAAATAATTTCAATAGAAAAAACGGATTTACAGACTCTTGGAAATGTGTATTAGTAAATTAATATAGAAAAATTAACAGCCTTAAGAACATAAAGTTGCGATTAAGAAGTGCCTATAAAAGAAGCTGACATTCAAGTTAGTGATTGACTTCGATTCGGATGGTGGAGTAATGTACTTAAACTCGAAACACTAAAAATTATTAGATAAATAGAATGTGGTTTTAATGAAAATAAATTTTATGTCGTGCTATGCCGTGTTAAAAATGGATTCTTCTTAGTTATCGCTATTATAATAATTTATTTATTCAGTTCCTTTCGTTCACGCTACACGTAGTTTCTCATACTGCAGAATGTACACGCAGTACTTATTTCAAAAATTTCCCGATTTGAACCACGCGACACCAGCGCACTCTTAAATTCCCGAGTATATTAGTCTCCTACTCTATTAAATAGTTCAATTTTTATCGAATACATTTACTCCACTCACAATGTCGATAATTGAACAAAAGAAATAGCGATTTTTACCGAATATATTACCGCATTTCATTTTTCACGTGGAGTTTTTAATATACTTTTCCCTATGTTCTAATATAGGGTGACCCAGAGAAGACGGACGTTTTTTTTTTCTTCTAATAGCGCAGTTGGTAACACTGCAACAACTTAAACCGCGTATTCAACGTTTAGTGTACACACGAGAGATTCGTTCTCGTCCAGTTCACCGTGGCATCCTATAACGAGAAGGAGCGCGTTTTATGTGGAACATTATTTTGGGCGTGAATCGATCATGGTAGTGCAAAGAGAGTTTTGAAAATAAAGTTACGCAATTTTTTTTAAGGGGGACACCTTTCGCGAGATCTGAAAGACTGAAAACTCGGATTTCTGAAGAAATATCAAAAATTCAGCGACCTACGCTCGAAAAAGCCTTCGAAAATTTTGTAAAGAATGATTGTAAGCTAATCCATTCTTTTCCCAGTTTTAAATGAAATTTCATTTAAAAATTTTGGTCGAATAGTTTTCGAGTTATTCAAAAAACAGCAAAACTGTCAGTCTTCTCTGGGTTACCCTATATATAAATCCAATATATTATTTAAATTAAATTTCGTCGGAATGTATATATATTTTTTCCGCTATTACCTATTGTGCTTTACAATCACTTACGACTCTAAGAACAATTTCCATTTATAATAACGCATTAATGGTAGAAGAGATTTTTTTGTGGTTGTCGAAAAGCTGCTTTTTGAATAGCGGAGCTTAAGAATTCAAGTAAATAACTGTGCAAAACTTAACGAACGCCTGATTGATATGATATATATATATATATATATATATATATATATATATATATATATATATATATATATATATGCTTAGGAAAGTCGGTTAGTTCATTGCTATACTACCAAAATTGCTAAAAATAAAGAAAAAAATTAAGTAAAATAATCAAACTGGATTACTTTGAAACGATGGTCGACGCGATAACGTTTTATTTCTCACTCACACCTTTTCATGTGGTTATTAGTGGTTGTAAATTGTCCGTTAGATCGCTCCCCTAACATACTTTTCCGAAAAATACTAATACTACTAACTATTACTGTCATTAACGAGGCCTGTCAAAATAATAATAAGATTTCGGAAGTGGCAAAATTACTGAGACTCGGTAAAATGGATTACAGTTAAGAGTGAACCGCTCTGTCTCCTTCTTTTCCGTAAAAAGCGGTCGTCAAGAGCCAGTGAAGAATCTTTAAAGAAATTGACGGCGTACAACAAGGCGGTTAACTGTTTTCTTTTTTTTTCTTTTTGAAAGTTTGTCGCTTAATTTTTGAAAGTATTTCACCTCGCCGTTTTCTTCTACAACGAACAAGCAAAACTCGACGTTTAATGTCTTCTCTTTCCATCGAGCCATCTCATTATGAACTTTCAAAACTATAATTTTCCATTTTGCAGCACCGAATATACGCGTGTCCTTCACTACGAAACACATATATATATACATATATATATATATATATATATATATATACAAGCTGTCGGATCATAATATAAACCAATAGGAAAATTACAAGTAGAAGTAGGCTAAGTTTATCACATTTTAACATCGTTAAGTCTTATTTAGAGGATGGCTACTTCCGAGTTAATTTAAACGACGATCTATTCGCAAAATACAGACAGTAGTTCCACAGGGAAGTATCCTGGGACCAATTTTACACTTAATATTTACCGCTGATATTCCAGAAACTAATTAAACTTTTAGCGCAACATCTGCGAATGATGTAACGTCCTCTCACATATGGTCTGGAACGAGGATCCACACTTACCAACTGGCTATAAAATAAATAAAACTAAAAGCAGTCGCGTTATTTTTACTAACCGCGGAGTAGATTGCAAAATATATATATATATATTAAAATTAAATAACATATTGATAGAACTGCAGGTGCTAAATACCTTGGTACATATTTCGATCATTCGTTAACAAGGCTACACTATATGGTAAAACCAAGAAAATGTATCTGGATATAGAAACTAAAAACTTTCACCGGTTACCCGGATCTCAATCAAAATTAAACATAAAAAATAAGTCGCTGTTCTGTAAGATTATCTTGGAGTCAGTATGGTTTTATGTTGTTGAGTCACGAGGATGTGCTTCGCAAGCATATCAAAACAAAGTATTACGAACGATCTCCAACCACAACACAGAAACTTCAACATTAAATACCTAAAAGGAGAACTTCATCAAACGTTTATCCAAGCTAAAAAATCATAAGAACTCTTAAAAAAAAAACAACAGATAAGAGCAGAAGACTTCAACGTCGAAGGATTATAAACTACATACATAAATTCTCTCTAAATTAGCTACTTCGTGCGATTGCTGCTGATTTTCACGTCTTTCATCTTATTCACATCATCTAGTTGATGATAAACATCTTATCAGTTTTAAATTTGAAACAAAGAAGAAAACATAATCCCAATATTTAACAAGTACCGAACTTAGGCTAACGACTAGCGCTATTTATTCGTGAAGTGATCGTACATCTGTATAAGCCACTGACATGGAGGAAATACGTAATAACTGAAAGAAACGAGCTTCAATTAAAAGTGAGAAAAATATATCGGTAAACTAGTAAAAAAAATCTAAACTTAGCTTCAATAATAAATTGCTGGCGTATATTACAGTTTTAAAGTCCGTGTGGGCACTGGGTGTTTAGCTGTGTCAACATAGTTTGGGTTTTTTTTTTTTTTTTTTTTTTAATAAATGCGCACAGGACGACGTGCGTACTCAAACACTTACACATGCCATTATTAGTTAACAAATTAACGAAGTTACTAATTGGTAATATATGTCTAAGCAGGTGTATCCAAAGTAGGGTATATTCAATCTTATACCTATGAAGGCAAAAGGAAAAAAGAAAAAAAAAAGTATAGATAAAATGAAATAATATGCCTCCGTAAGAATCTAAAATACATATATATAACCCACTCATGCAGACACGCACGCTCTCACTCACACGCACACACTTAAAAATATTATTATTAGCTAACCAATTAAATGATAAAGGAATATGAATTATTATGATTAAAATATTATTTTCTAAACGTATTGTTTTTGTTGTTATTATTATTATTACTATTATTACTATAATTTTTAACGATAGTTTGACTTCGATTGGAAGTTAAAGTTAATTTTTTAAAACTGCGCTGTTTGTTTTTCTGCTTGACGATAGCAGAAGAAGGATTATCAACGGATGAAGACGAAGATGAAGAAGTAATGGAAACACGTTTTTGTTGACTATCTTGTTGAATCGACTGTACAGGTTTGTCATCGCTGGCTTGCAGTACAGGTTTGTCATCGCTGGCTTGCAGTACAGGTTTGTCATCGCTGGCTTGCAGCAATACACCATTGGAGGTACTGGGAAGTCTTCCAGATTTGAAATTTAACAAGTGGGAGTAGTTTGGGAAATTTCTTGTAGGTGTAGTTGGTACCGGATTATTTTTATGGTGCATGAAACGCTTATTGGGAAACGGAAAACGTAGATGTTCATTTTTAGTACGAGTAATATCCGAGTATGTAAAAGCTTCAGAAATTAATCCACTTTTTTTCTTTTCAATTGCTTCTTTGCGAGTGATGTTGTCAAACGCTATGATTTTTTGTATGTTAAGCTGATCAACATATACAGGACAGTTTCGATTTGTTGATGAATGATTTCCCTTACAGTTAACACAACTGATTTTTTCATTTGATCCATCAGTTATTTTTGGGCAATTACCAGAGTGATGCTCACTATGACAATGTATGCATCTTGGCTTAGACCTACACTGCGCTGATATGTGCCCATATCTCCAACAGTTCACACACTGCCTTGGGGGGCGTGTGCTCGGTTGTACGGAAAAACGAAGTTGCAAAAAGGAATTGGCATGCGTAAGATTGTCAAAAACTGCTTTCAATTTATTCACTCCATTTCTTTGAAAATATGTTAGGCCCGGAAAATTGGCAAACCGTTTGCAAATCGCAATCGGATGTAGGTTTCCGATATTTCGGCCTTGTGCGGATTCTAATAATATCACGAACGGTCCTTTGTGAATTCCAGCAATAAATAATTGCGATGTTTGTATAACACCAGTAATATTTAAATTGTAAGTGCTATTATTATTATTATTATTATTATTATTATTATTAATAATAGGATTAGTATAGTTACAAGAAACAATGTCAATTTTACTATTATTTTCACTATTAACATTAGTAATGTCAGTATTATTATTATTATTATTATTAATATGATTATTATTATTATTATATGCAGTGATACTTATCGTAACAGAAGACTGTTCGTTATCTTCCGAAATGTCAACTGGTGGGGGAAACCCACCCGGACTGTCTTGATCCATTATCGGCAATCACAAAATCCGCGCTCTGTTACCGATCGAACAGAAAAAGACAAAAACAGATAGAAAGAAAAAGAGAAAAAAGAAGAGAAGAAAAAAAAACGAAAGAGAGAGAGAGAGAAAAAAAGAAAAAATTAATTGAAGACGCAACCGATAATCTAAACGTAGACAACACAACACGCGACCAAACGATATTACACGTGAATGTCAACATAGTTATAATACAAAGATTTCATAATCGAGCTCTAAGGAAAACAACATCAGCACCATGGTACATCTCAAATGTCCCAATATACCGTGACTTACACATGTACGTACTGTTCCCGAGGAAAGTGCCGAACGTTATTTAATAATATTGGAAAAGACATTTACTTGATAATCCGAAGCAGTCGTGGAAACTAGATCTCGTGTCAAACCAACTGATCTTTTTTAACTTTTTAGAGTTAAATAAAGGTTCACTGAATTCTTTTGATATTGTCTACCTATATAAACTGCTTGATTGCTCTAACGTTGGCTAGTTGTTATGTAAAATAAATAAGTATATTACAAAAAAAAATGGTTCTTGTTTATTCAGTACCGATTAGCGCGTCTAAAGAAAGACGTTTCCCACATTAGCTAACTGTGCATTTTTCTAAGTCGGCAAATCTACACTAGATTTTATATCGGGTCTGGAACGTTTATCTCGAGGTGGTCTAACTTTACTGCGCAATAACCTCTTTATGGCAGTCACAACTGTGAAAGGAAGAAGAAAAAGGGCAAAGAACGAGACAACATGGAGTGACCAAGTAAAAATAATGATTCCTATGGTGTATGAGAGAGGCCACATTACTTCCCGGCGTCTACAAAATAAAGATACCTCAGTGAGTGGACTACCATGTATAAAAATCAACACGTCACGGAAATAGCCGCTTACAATGACACCACTGAAAACATGAACCATCCGAAGGTTAACAAAAACATAAAACGAAAACTCATTGACTAAAAGCAAAAATTAATCTGTGACCAATACGCAGGTAAATGAAAATAAAAAACTATATAAAAAACCCAAACGCGAAACCCACAAATCTGAAAATAAAATTTAACCATTAAGTATATCTAACTATGCACATCTATACACTGAAAAAAATTAAACGCAAAATCAATTACCAATTCCGAGGAAAACGATCATTGTAAAGCAGATTGCTGTAAACAAATAATTGACAACACCAGAAATCCAGGATGCTATTTAAATTCTACTAATCAATCATTCACGTAAACATTAAAATACCTTAACAATGATCACACTGATAATATCATAAATTTTTTTGAACAATATGAAATCGACCCAAATAAACTCCACTTAATCATAACAGATTTACATAGTAAAGCCCATAATAAAAATTTAGCAGAAAAATATAAAGACACATTAATAAGCGACACAACTGACAAGCCTAAAAACACAAAACAGCTTCTTCAGTCACGTAAAGAATATTTTCATGAAAATAAACACAAATATCCAATTTCCTTTAGTAACCTACACGCTATGTTAGATGTGTTAAAAGGTTCACACCAACAAATAGAAATAATAGAACAATTTACTCCTGATCTTGCGTGTGTAGGGGCAATGCTAACCGAAATTAAACCTCTTCTAAATCATCATTCTTTCAAAACTAGTGTAAGTATTTTAATCAAAAAACTAACAGAAATTAAACCTCTTCTAAATCATCATTCTTTCAAAACTAGTGTAAGTAATTTAATAAAAAAACTAATACAATTACAAATCAGCCACGTTTAAATTAATGAATTAAAATAATGAATCAAATAAAATATAGAACCATACTAGTTAGACTAGGTAATATCTCGGACAAACCAAACATCCTGAATACAAAACAACTTCTTGAACCATGAAAAAAACATTATTTCTGCCAAAATAAATAAAAATACCCGATATCTTATAGTAACTTGCATACCAAGACACGCTCAAAGGTGTTCACATCAGCAAATCGAAATCATGGAACAGTTCACGCCTGACCTCGAAGGAATTACGACCATGTCAACCGACATTAAATCTTTAATCCAACATAACCTCCGATTCACGAATCATAGATTATAAACAGGAAACAGCAAATATTCTAACCAACTTTTTCTACGAAGTATCGTCCGACAATTATCTATCCGAGGACATCAAACAAAACCAAACCCTCAGAAAACTCAAACAACGTTCCGGATTTTAACTCAAACACTCATCAGAACTATAATGTTGCTATAACCAACGAAGAATTTAATCATGCCCTAAAATAAATGCGCCCAACCACCGCCAGGCTTGATGGCATTCACATAAATATGATTAAACACCTGAATTCTAAATTGAAAAATGCAATTGTATACTTTTTCAATACCCTCTGGGAAAATCACTCTTTCCCAGAAATGTGGAGAGAAGCTCGTCTGATCCCTATTCTAAAACTAAATAAAAATGCCCTACACCCTGCTAGCTATAGACCCATTTTGCTCACAAAAACCCTGTGCAAATTATTAGAAAGAATAATAAACAGCAGACTACACTGGTAGCTAGAAAATTTAAACTTATTAGATCCATTGTAGTTCGGATTTAGAAAAAAAAGAGGTACTCAGGATTTATTAATTAAGGTAACATCCGAAATACAGGTAAATTTAATTCTAAATATAATTACAACATTAGTCAGCTTTAGCTTAGAGAAAGCCTTCGATAAGCTGTGTTGTAAACATCACATACTGTTAATATTCCATCGACGGGGATTTACTGGGAATTTACCCATCTTTATTAAACACTTTTTAAACAACAGAAAATTCCGTGTAAAACTAAACGAACACATTTCATAAACGACTAGAAAATGACATTCCACAAGGTTCCGTAATTAGTCCCACACTATTCATAATAGCTATAATAAGTATTAAACATCACATTTCATCTCCAGCAAATTACTGAATTTACGCCAATGACCTCATAATTTAATATTCACACTGTGAAATAAAATACATCGAGCAATTGCTCCAAAATTCCATAAATGACGTAAACAAATGGGTTACAACTCAGGGCTTTACTTTCTCTACATCGAAAACCAAACATATCTCGTTCCACAAAAAACATAAATCGCTCACTCCTTGTTTACAAATAGGCTCGACTCAGATAGAAAATACGAACACCCTAAAGACATTAGGACTAATTGTATACAGAAAGATGAACTGGAAAAAACACATAAACCAGCTGAAAATAAGTTGTACATAAAAATTAAATATGTTGAAAATGCTTAAGCACATCTCATGGGGAGATGAGAGAAAAACACTTAGTCTTTTGTACAAATCTTTTATATTAAGCAGATTAGATTATGCTAGTGTAGCATATGATAGCGCAACATAGAGCACTATAACAAACCTGGATACCGTTCAAAATACAGCCCTTACAGCAGCTAAAACACTACAAAGAAACCGGAAAATATTAAAGCCACCAAATTAACTAATTTACACACAACCATTAAACAGAAAGTCACAGCACTGTATCAGAATTATTGGAAAACATACTGTGCACATACACACCTCTATGAAATAAAATCAAAGTTAGGATATTGGATGACAGCACACCAAAAAAAAAAAAAAAAAAGACGCAAAGAAGCGGTTTTAACTAGATTATGCCTGGGGCACACATTGCTCACGTCTTGACATCTACTACACGGAGATCCTCCACCCGTCTGCTCAATGTATAACGACCAACTAAGCTTACACCACACATTACTAGAATGCAAAAATTACAAAAAGAAAGGTTAACCTATAAACTAACGGATTATAAAATAGACACCCTACTACAGGATAATATATCGAATACTTGTTAAAGTTTATTACAACCACCAGAATAATTAACGAAATATAAACTCAACAACGGACGCAAATGATCTTAGCAATCAAGAGTCTATAAATGAAAGAAGGCAAAAAAAAAGAGAAAAAAAAATTAAGAACATAGCAGGCAACAGGAAAGAATGGAAGAACATGGTTGGCTAGCTATCAGACAAGAGCAAGACTCTGAATAAAACATGGGAATTGTGTTTACTAACCAATCTAGTTTTTATTCAAAATATCATCTTCTGCTATACGAACCTACTGTTATATATTACGTCATATTCAATAGTTAAGAAAATCACGTTTATATCTTTATTTTATACACTTTGGTGTAGATCGGTTGCTTTCGGTAGATTTATTATATGCGTGTGTATGTGTGTATATATATATTTGCGCGCAATTAGGTTTTAAAAAATAGTTGTACATTTTTCATTAACATTAAGAAATTATCATTTTTTTTCGCAGGTATGCGATTGATGGTACGTTACGAAATGATCCGGAAGATAGCGTACGTTTATTATCGCCGGATAGTACGAATAATTTTAACAACAACCGCTGGCAGTCGGTACAGGAACAACCAGATATGGAAACGAATTTTTCAATCGAAGATGTAGTCAGATGGAAAGATAGATATCGTCGAACGGCTGATTCCGTAAACGATATGCGGAGCGATAGTATGATTCATGGTTCCAGTCGTAATAAAAGTTTACACAATGCAAAATTAGACGGCATTTCGTCGACAAATGTATATAATGAAGGCAAATTTTACGATCTGAAATTGGATAGAAATTTTAACGAGGAATTTGCTGAAAATCTGAAGGTGAAAAATAAAACAGACGATAATAACCGCGTTAATTACACTACTATCGGCGACAGCAGCACTAGTAACAATGAAAGTAATATTAGTATCGATGACAGCAGCAGCAGTAGTAGCAGTAGTAGCAGTTGCAGTAGCAGTAGCAGTAGCAGCAGCAGCAGTAACAGTGATAGCAACAACAGTGAAAATAGTAATACCAGTGATAGTACCAGTGATAGCGATAGCAGACATAAAGACTCAACTTCCGAGTCATCGGACGAAAGTTGGTGGCAAAATTACAAATTGATAAACAGTAGGAAGGAACACAACAGTACCAGTACTAATCTGGATGATAGTGGATACATGTCTAATACATCGCCTAACGGTCAAAATAACGTTAGAAATCTTTGGCATTGTGATAATAATAATCATAATAATAACAGTAATAGTAGTAATAAGAAAAATAATTATCACACCGACTTAAAATAACTGATATATATATATATATATATATATATATATAATTTATAATGTATAATATATTATATATATAAAATATATAACATACATATTATTTATATATATATATATAGCATAGTTACCAAACTATTAACATTAATCCACCTATATTAGTGAGAATTTTTCATTCTAATTGTTTTCTATTATTCATTGTAGTTACCATGACGATAGGAAATAATGAATTATTATCGACAAATGAATAAATGCATTATACAATGAGATTAATTATGTACTATGAAATTAAGTAAGGATAATGTTTTTTTAACATAATTACAACTGGCCGAGAGGCCATCTAGCAATTGTTATTGAAGTGCAAAGTAGCGTGAGAGGGGTCAACACCCATTAGTGCTCCCCAAAGAATTCCAATAGAAATTAGGATAAATTAAACGTCCTGGTTTGTTTCAATCGGTGTATCTGAAGACTGTTATCTAATACATTGATGGGCAAATGTATTTGAATGAGGGTATACCCTTCCTCTAACATGCTCAATCTTGGAAGGCAACCAAATTAGATTGCAACTATTCTGACGCTACAACACAATCTATATTGTCGAAAAAGTAGACTATGTAATTTGCGTATACAGATAATTTGACGTTTTTCTGAGCTGGAAAATCTGTAAAAGTAACATTTAATCATCATGGGGAAGGCTATAACATCTAATAAATACCTAGAATGCTTCAATAAATTTACAATACTAATGATGATATATTATATATAATCGTGGTAATTATGTTCTAAATATATATTTTTTAGACGATAAACGCGTTATTTCCGTCGACCTATTTCATTATGTTCCAAGAATATTCATTCTACATACAGTCAAAAAATATGAAGTATATACGAGATTATTGATTTTAAAAAAAAATCCAATAGATAAAAACAAAAGATTTGTTTTTAGTTTTCGATTTTTTCCAATTAATCGATTATTTACTTCACTCCCTTAATTTAAAATGAAAATGCTGCGAATACAAGTTAACCCTTTCAGTCATGATGTTCACTATATATATATATATATATATATATATATATATATATATATATATATATATATATATATATATATATATATATATATATATATATATATATATAAGAAAGTTGTTGCACCAATTTGGCTGAGAATTTGTCGGGAGGTAGCTTAGAACCAGGAGACGGACATTGGATACTTTTTATCGCATTCGACCGTGTTCCCATGTGACATGACATAACATGTCAATTATAAAACATGGTAAAACAAAAACGCATCTGACATGGAATAAACCCTCAAGGGTATGAATATTTAGGGGATGATTAGGAACAGAACAAAAAAAGGTTTGCCAAAACCTGACCAATATCTGCACAATTATCCATGAAAATCCATCTATACATGTTATCTGTGAAAAAGAACATTAAACGCTTTAAATGCATAACTAAAACATTGCAGGCGCCATTTGTGTTTGCTAATCAAGGAGGTAGTGGGAAGCTGTAGTGGTCGAATAATGTATTTCTTTAAAAAAATATTGTTCAATCATATAGTCGCATATCCTTAGAATTGGATTCTACTATGTCTGCTAAAAAAAAGATTTGCAGATGCATGTACTTCATGTGAGAACGTGGGATCTACAAATGTAAAAACGCTTTTAAAAGCATACCTAAAACATTGCAGACGCCTCCAGATATGTAAGCTGAGTTGAGTAAAACAAAAACAAGTTTATCAAATTGCGACTATTATTTATGGAGTTATACCAGGAACGCATACCTAATTAATATACACATACACACATATATATATATTACAAAAAAAGATCAATCAAATTTTAATGGGCTACCACATGATAGTCGTGAACGGATCGAAATATATATATATATATATATATATATAAAACAAGATCGATCACAAATTTATGGGCTACCCAAGACGATAAAGGCATATTTAACACACACACACACACACACACACACACACACACACACATATATATATATATATATATATATATATATATATATATATATATATGATTAGAAACAAAAAAGGTTTTCCAAAATCAGACAATTTTTGATGGAGTTATCCACAAAACATATATACATATAAGACCGTTAATTTTAATCGGCTACTACGCGATAATCACGAACGCGATGGGCCAGCACAAGATAATAGCAAACGCATCGATATACATATATATAATATTGATGATTAGGAACAAAACAAAAAAAGGTTTTCCAAAATCTGACAATTTTTAACGGAGTTATCCACAATACATATATATATATAAATATATATATATATATATATATATATATATATATATATATATAATCGATCAAATTTTAATGGGGTACCCCATGATGATCGCGAACGCATCGATATATATGATTATAAACAAAACAAAAAAATGCTTGCCAAAATACGTCAATTCTTGACAGAGTAAATATATATATCTGTGTGGTTTGTTCATGCGCCTGATAATAAAACAAAAAAATGTGTATCACAAGGTACTTAGCTGAAGAGTGCAACCTATGCACCAAAATACATGAACAATAAAGAATCATTAAAATACTTAATTTTATTATTTGTATTTCCTAATAAAAAATTGAACTTAATATAATACAAAAACTGCTTATTTACTGCCTCAACGGCGAAACAGCGTTCTCAGCTGGTGGTACATAAAATTTTAATACTAACACGATTATATATTTTCTGGTCGACCATGAAATGTCTCAATTCTAATGATATTTATATAAACACGTTGAAAATCGTATCATATATAAAATTATTAATTTTTTGCTAAAATTAAATTTGTGCCTGAAAGGGTAAAAGTTTGTAAGACGCGCTGGTGTGTGTGTACTTTTTCCCGCCGTGAATGTTTTTCGCGCAATACGTAATTAGAGGATATGTTTGTGAATTTATTTTCTTCTTGTAATCCACTTATTTTATAAACACGTGCGTTATAATTAAACCTGTTATTAACGCGGCAGTAATTATTTGCACGAATAACATATTTTGGATACTCTGTATATAAACGATAAAAAAAAGGAGTTGAAATCATAAAGACTTTTCGCTGTTAAGCCATTATTTTAAGTATCGTTATAATTAAAATAGAGAAATTATTTTATAGAGGTATCGTTTTTTTTTTAAATTTCGCTAATTTTTGTATATATGTCTAAATTAGAGGTTGTTTTACATTTTACATTTTTTTAATAAATTTTATATATTTTTATATTTTATTTATTTTTTTATGTTCACTCGATAATTGCTTAACGGACGAAATGTGATTTTTCATTTTATAGAGTTTAAATTCCTTTTCGTTATTAATTTTTTTAAAATCACGAAATTCCGCACTTTTCAAATTATAACATGGTTAAATTTAAAACCACGATCCTTTTCAGTTATTTAGAAATTTAAGAATAAACGTAAGATAATAAATAATCTAAATATTACGCTAACAGCTCCAATTTTAAGACTGAACTGTGTCGATAGACTAACCCGAAATGGTTAATGCGGTAAACAACGAAATTAAATTTCGAATTTGTTATACGAAACTAAATCCTGAAGAGTATTAATCGATAATAACTCGAAATTCTATAATCGTTTCAGTTATATATCGCGTTCGAAATTAATAACATTATAAAATTATTCGATAAACTGTCTAACAGCGATAATTCAAAATTATAAGAAGAAAGGGATGATAGTTTATTATAAAAATGTAATTCTATCTAATCTAATATATTATACGGCAGCCTGTAATATACATCGATACGTTTATATTTCGGAAGAAATTACAGACTTTTCCGAGAATTCACTCGATGAAATTTATCAAATCATACGGAACAATTACAAAGCATCGTCATCGCTGATATTAAAAATTTTAACATTAAATTATAAATTTGATAGGGGTGTTTATTATACAATACTGCTTCTTGGGTGAACCATAGATAATTTTCCATGTATTTATATAAATATTTTTAAAATTGAGACATTTCATGCATAAAAATTTTGAAGTCGTGCATACATATATAATTAACAAAACAAAATAAAAACAATGTTAATCACTATAAAATTTATTTTATTTTTGCAAAGCTTTTCGAATTTGACATCATTTTCAAGCAATACAAAAACGTTACAAATAAATCAACAGAGATATCCAGATGTAACTTAATTGACTAAAAATTTTTTTATTTACAATAACATTTAATTATAAAATCGATTTTAAAATTAATTCTTCCTCAAAATTGATCATATTATTTAATAAATTATTACTACTTCTATGTTTTATTATTTGTAGTTTTTCTAATAATTTTCTTTTTTTAAATTTATATTCTATGTGTAAAATTTTTATATTTTCTGTAATGTTTTCTATAATATGTTTTTCTTCTCTACAGTGTTTTCCATAAAGTGACTTATCATCATTTTCATTTTGATATGAATTAAAGTATTCCCATAGTCTATTATTTATTTGTCGCCCTGTTTTACCTATATAAAACTTATTACATTTTATGCAGTTTATTCTGTATACTCCAGATTTTTCTAATATTCTCTTCTATTTTATTGTTGAAAATTGATTTAAATAATGTTTTATTATTATTTATTGCTATGATGATATTGTACTTTTTAAAGATTTTTAAAAATTTATACGTGTATTTTCCTATATAGATTTAATTGATCCTAAATAATTATCTTTTTCTTTTTTATTTTGTAAAGGACTGTAATTTTTTGATTTGTTCCATAATTGATCTACCATATTCGGATTGTATTTACTTATTATGACAATTTTCTTAATAATATTCTTTTCCTTATTTTGTTTTTGTTTTTGAGGAAGAATTAATTTTAAAAACGGTTTTATAATTAAATGTTATTGTATATAATTTTTTTTTAATAAATTAAATTGCATCTGGCTAATCAATGTGAATCGACACACACATATATATATAAATATATATACTGTATATAAATATATATATAAATATATATATATATATATATATATATATATATATATATATATATATATATATATATATATATATACCTATATATGTTTTTATTAATATCGCTGTTCATTTATTTATAACGTTTCTGTATTGCTTGAAAATGATGTTAAAGTCGAAAATCTTTGCATAAATAAAATAAATTTTATAGTGATTAACATTGTTTTTATTTTGTTTTGTTAATTCATAAAATCACTACTCTCCAATACATCAACATTTTATATATATATATATATATATATATATATATATATATATATATATATATATCATATATAACCACGTTTTGTTGCAATAGGTGCGTCAACCAAATAACGGACGAATATATATATATATATATATATATATATATATATATATATATATATATATATATATATATATATATATACGTGTGTATATAACCTGTTCAGATGCACCGCATTACCAACAACCGCCTAACAAACCACATTTTGTTGCGTTAGGTATGTCAACAAAATAACGGATGGATATATATATAATTTACAGCCACACACACACACACACACACACACACACATATATATATATATATATATATATATATATATGAACTGGTATTATACAATGTGGATAAGACTGATTATGCGTTTAAATACTTTTCGGTACTAAAAGTTTCTTGTTATGTAAGTAACAAGATAATTTAATATATATATTATTACTTTATTATTTTTTTTTTTTTATTTTTTGTAATGAAAATGACTGGTGTTAAAAACTAATATTTATTTTGACAACAGTATCAAACACATAGACGTAATTAAACAACTATTAAGTGAATCGCATAATATGAAAATAAAATTAAAGGATGGAATAGTTAAAAACCTCGGGAAATTGTTGTTGGGTAATTTAAAAACTGAATTTACTAATTTAAATAATAATTTTGAAGAATTAAAGAGAAATACTGAGAAAAATATTACGAACATTGTTTCCGTTGTAATTTCAGATAAAAAACAAACGCTTCCAAATTAAAAACTAAGTTCTTTACTAATAGTAATTTAATAACCAAAAACAAACTTGAAACTTTAATAATTGAGGATATTAGTAATTCTGGAATACTGACCTAAGTAAAATTAACACATGTCAAATTGGTGTAGATTTCGACTTTGTAAAACAATAAAGTAAAGTTATAATAGGTGTTAAGGATAAGTGTCAATTCGAAACACTTGAAAAAGAAGTAACTAATAACTTTACAAATATAAAAACAAAAATAGCATTAAAGACGCTTCAAGTGTTACCGTTTTGGACATACGAGGAACGAATGTAAAACTTATCTTACTAATAATAAATTTAAGATGGACGATGAACAACTGCAGACAAAATGCCATAATTGTTTTTCTCCTGCTTGCGTGTAACATGAAAAAGAAAAAGGCACAATTTCATCCACAGGCATAAAAAATATTATTACAAATCTTACACACAACACATTCTCCTACACTTGTCCATTGTATATGAAAATTGTAAATAAAATGAAACTTAACATTAACTATGGCTAACATAAAATTAATTATGCAAAAATGTTAATCATTTCAAAGATGCGCAATCATTATTATTTATTAATAAACCATATAATAGTAATTTCTTAAACATTATTTGTGATCCATATTTGTACGGTAACGTAAAATGTAACTTTTTAATTCACTCTAATTTACGTTGCCGTCTGTAGTAACATTAAAAATGTAAGTTGCCCCGAAGTTTATGATTACATTGTTAAAGTTAATGTAAACGATATTGTCATGTTTGGAATATATTTTCCACCTCATAGACTTGCAGCATCAATTATGTTGTTGCATGAACGTATTAAACAAAATTGGAAACAAAGTGTAATAATAATCGCGATTTTAATTCAGGAGTAAAATTTATGTTGAATAAAAATTTCAATAACACATCCAGAAATGCATAGTTCGAAAATCTCGTGTATTCTGGTAATTTAAAATTAAGAATGATTACAACATTCATACGTTTCAAAATCACAATGCAACAAGCTTAATAGATTATGTGCTAGTATAAATTATAACGTTAGGTATAAATTATGTAATGTTAAGGTTCAGGAATTTCATTTAAGCGATCAGAGATGTGGGTATCGATATTTTTGATATAAGTGTTAATAATTATGATAATGTACTTACCTCAAATATGGATTTGTTCATCAATAATCTAAATGCAAATTCAATGTCAAGTTTTGAAACGAACAATAAAGTAACAAATACGGAACAAGAGGTAAACTATATTGTTGATTAGTTTACTAATTATTTAACCGATAATATTAACAAATCTATAGTTAACAAATCATGGTGTAATAAATAATTCGAATATTTTAAGTTACTTGTTAGGAAACAGTAATATCAAACATAAAAATTTCATAAATAAATTAATATGCAACGTAACTTTAAAATTATATGAATGCAAGATCAAATATTTCAAATAAAAAGATAATTTTTTGTACTTCTTCTAGGGATTGTGGAAAACCATATAAAATTTTACCAAATTCAGAGTGTTTTAAGTTTCCTGATTTAAAAATTCATGACGATACTGACTGCAGTTCATTAATCACCAACAATTTAGATAAAATGAGTTTAATTATCAAATCATTTTTCAATTTTAAAAAACCTGTTTGTATTTCACAGATAAAAATAAGCGTTTACATTTTCATGTGACATACCAAGACCTTAAAAGTATTATAACGAAGCTTAACAATAGAAAAGCACCATCGTCAGATGGTATAACTAATAAAGTTATTAAAATCATATTCTTTCACTTTCCAAATTTATAACGCTGTACAACAAATTGTTTCAACTCAATATGTTCACAGACATTTGGAAATGTGCTAGTATTATAATGTTGAATAAATCAAATAAAGAATTAAGTAAAGTAAATGGATATAGAGCAATATGTTTATTAATTCGCTTAGCAAAGTTTATGAAAAGATTATTTTAAAATTTTTAAATAATGAAATTAATAATACATCCATACTTGATGCATATCAATATGGTTTCAGAAAATTTTTTCTACAGAACTTGCTATTGTGGATGTAACAGGTGACTTCTACATAATAAACAACGTAACAATTCATCTATTGCCGTGTTGTTTGATATTGCATTTAACTATTGTGATCGCCAAGTAATAATCGACAGAATCGATACGTAATTACTTAAAACACAGAACAGTAAAGTGGATTTATCAAAATGATAATAATGAGGTTGAAAATAACTTTGGTATTCAACAAGGATCTGTTTTTGGTTCGGTTTTGTGGAATATTTTATATTCTAAACGTACATGCTAAATTAAGAAATATGTATGAAACAACTACGCTGACGTCTTACTTTTCGTGTACAATTTAGATATATGTTCTAAATTAAATCTCACATAAATAGATGTAATGAAGTAATTAATAAATTTAGAACAAAAGCGGACTCTTTAAACCTTATGTTTGAAATTAGCAAGTCTCAAATTATGATTGTAACTGGTCGTGATCAAAAACAAATTAATAATATTAAGCTTAATAATCACATTTTCTGATACACTGACCAAATTAAATATTTAGGTTTTATAGATAATCAATTGAAATATAATAAACATATTCAATACATAAATGATAAGGTCGATAAATATTATTATATTTTTAAATCACTCGGTGGTAAATTACGGGAACTAAATTATAATTCGACGTTGATACTATACAAAGGCTCGGTAGAGAGTTTATACTCGTATTGTGCTGGTACATAACCGCTTAACCAAACAGCTAATTCATAAAGTAAATTCGAATTGCCGAAAATTTTTGATTAATTTAACATTCTCATATATAACTGGTTCAAATATTACTATTCAAACTATCGCACGAGTATTACCTACTGATCTTCATATTAAAAAAGGATCACTTATTTTTGAAATTAAAACAGAACACAATGAAATTACAAACAAAGAACATCTTAAACAACTTGATTTGCAGATTTTTAATGAATTTAAATCAAAATATGATGCTGAAACTAATGGTAAGTTAATTAATAATTTTTTTCCAGATATAATTAAACGAATTAAAAACAAAAGGTTTGAAGTAAATTTTTATATGACACAGATCCTTACTGGTCATGGTTCTATTGGATATTTTTTTAATAAATTACAAATCATCAATGATGGAAAATGTCGTAATTGTGCAACTAATGAAATAGAAGATGTCCAGCACATAGTATACACATGTAGTAAATATAACCATCTGAGAAAATTGTGTAATATCGCTCTCTTAATCCTAATGAAATTATTCTATTACAAAAATTTCCTATTTTTATCTCGGAATTATTTAAGATTAAACATAGATATTGATAGTCACTACCGGTAGCCATAAGCTACTTTTGCAGGCTACTCTAAATTTTTTATATATATATATATATATATATATATATATATATGTATAAAATACTACACAATAAAATATATAGAAGTAAATAATAAGAAATTAAGTAAACAATGAAATAAAATAAAAATCAAAACTCTAGGACTCACAATCCTAGTTTTACTTTCGAAACAGGTATCAACCTGTTCCCCCCCCCGCTTGCTAATTAACAACAAACTTTGGTTCGTAAAAAAACACGATGAAAAGTCAAAGAGAACTACTACTCCAGGTGGTAATCTGAAAGATGAATCCACCACTGTCAAGAATGGCAGTGCATTCAAGCATTCATATTCTGGAGAGTTTGAACCACCGTGTAAAAACCAGCTGAAGTTGAAAGTTAAAAAGAAATATATATTTAGAACAATAAATATTAACTCATTATTGAAAGTAGGAATGTTAAAACAACTAGTAAAAACACTAAATGAACAGAATGTACTACTTCTAGTTCTTCAGGAGACTAGGTTTAAGGAAGAAGATGTAATAGACATGGAGAATTATAGAATATTTAAAGGAAAACCAGGAAAGAAAATCATGAAGGAATGCCACATCTAGGAACAGCATTCTGTGTTCACCGAAAGATATCAGATTCTGTAATACAATTTAAATCCCCGTCGGAAAGGATGTCTTTTTTTGACGTTGAAATGTGCTAATAAAACGTATACCATAGTTAATGTACATGCCCCAATTAACGAAGATAACAAGCGAAATTTGGAGAAAGTAGAACAGTACTGGGAAATGTTAGAAGAAGAAATGCATAAGATACCCGAGACACATATTAAAATATTGATGGGCGATATTAATGGTTAAATAGGTAAAGAAAAAAGTTTAAGCGCACAGTAGAGGAATATCCTGGGTATAAAAGGACGAATAGAAACGGTGAGTGGTTAATTGACTTATGCCGAATTTTTAACCTCAAACGTCTACAAACTTTAAGAAGCTTCCGAGAAAACAGAAAACATGCAGGTGTCCCAATAAAAACTTGGGAGAATTAATTCAGATACTTAGGCGAGGTTATTCAACAAAATGGGCTGGATGGAGAGACGTTGAAAACGAGGGCTAGAAAAATGGAAACGGCTTTCCAATTAACGCGAAATATATATAACAAAAAATCGATATTGATAAATGCTAAGATCAGACATTACAATACAGTTATTAAGCCGGAGTGTTTATATGCAGCTGAATGCTTAGAGCTAAATGACAATGGAAAAATTGAAATATTGGAAAAAAAAGGAAAGGAAGATTATGAAAAAAATTCTTGGCCCAAGAAAAGGAAAGGAAATGTTCAGGAATAGGCCCAATAAAGAGCTATATGAGAAAATAGAAAAACTATCCGATGTTATGAGAAAAAGAAGATTAATATTTTATGCGCATATACAGAGAATGAGTGAGAGCAGACTAACAAAAAGAATCTTTCACCATTTTGATAGATAAAAAACCAGTCCGAGGTGGTTCCTGAACACCAAAAGATCTCGATGAAGTGAAAATGGATAATTCAATGATTGATAACAGAATAAAATTCAGAAATAAAATTAAAAAGTTTGAAGGATTTAAAAGAACCGAAAAGCATGGAAGTTGGCAAAAATGGACAGATGACAGGAAGAAAAAGCAAAGTGAAACTATGAAGAAATACTGGGAAGAAAGGAAAAGCAAAGTTTGTTCTTTTCACATGGTCCATAGATGGCCAAGTTCAAAGAGAAGAAGAAGATAAATGTATTATAAGAAAAAATATATATGTATATATAAACAAATATACGTATATATATATATATATATATATATATATATATATATATATATATATATATATACATATATATATAGCAGTCGTCAACAAACTCAGTATTTACTAGTATAAATAATAATCGTAAGAATAATAAGATACCCCCGATTATTCTACAGGGCCTAATACAAAATCATAATGAAACGATAAAACGCATGAAAGCCTTACTTAAACAAGACATTAATTTAAAAGTAAATAGAAATTCTACAATTTTTTACACGTATAATTTAGAAGATTACGATACGGTAATCAAAATATTAAAATCAGATACCAATTCCCAATTTCATACTTTCACTCCGTTAGGACGTAAAAAAATTAAAATGGTGCTGAAAGGACTTCCCACAATATAACAATTGATGAAGTTAAAGTAGCTTTACATGATAATGATGTAAAATATGATAATATAACACAGTTTCAAATCTACCGAAAACAATTCAAATATCTTATTACCATTATATTTAATTACATTCCCTGAAAATACTAAAATTAGTGATATACTTAAAATTAAACAACTATGTTATTGTTTAATAACGTGGGATAAATACAAATCCAAAAGCAACATTACGCAGTGTTTTAAGTGCCACACATTCGGCCACTTAGCTGTTAATTGTCACAAAACACCAAACTGCCTAAAGTGCGGTAACTCTCACTTTACAAGCGAGTGTACTGTCGAAAATATTATGTGCGTAAACTGTAAAGGTGCCCATACTGCACACTTTAAAGAATGCCCAGCACTTTTAAGATACTGTCGTAATAAAAACACGACAACCCAAAATGGCCCTCAAGCAGTATCTAACTTAAGACATAATAGAAGTAACATCTTTCGAACAGCTGAAGGCATTTCATATGCTGACGCACTAAATCATAATATCGTTATTTATAATAGATATAATAATAATAATAATAATAATAATGATAATAATATAAACACCGGTAGAAATAACAGTTCGCCATATGATGTTGAAACTAATAATGAAAACATAACTTCTATTACGGAATTACTTTCTAATTAAATTGTTTAATCTAAGTAAAATAATGTTATGTTTTAAAAATATATTATATCGAATCAAACGATTGGAAAACGCTGACATATTTGAAAAAATATCAGCGGTTTTAGAAATAGTCTTAAATACCTTTATCTAGGTAATGTTAAGAAAATAAGAATAATAGCATGGAATGCGAATTCCATTACAATAAAATCCTAGAGTTAGGTAACCTTGCATATGAGAAGCAAATTGATATTATTTGTATAAGCGAAACTAAAATTGACATTACTTTAAGTTTTAACTGTCCCGGTTACAAAATATATAGACTGGATCGTAACTCACGGGGCGGGGGAGTGGCCATATTAGTAAACCATAGATTAATTCATCATTTACTACCTATAAAAACATTAAAAGGAACAGAAGCCATTGGTATCTCGCTTACAATCAACAATGAAAAAATTCATTTGTATTCGATAACGCTACTTTGAGCAAGACATCTACACGCTATTGCAATCTAGCAATAAAGTTATCATAGCCGGGGATTTTAATGCCAGACATAGAGGTTGGAACTGCCATTCTAACAACAAATCAGGTAATACATTACTCGATCTTTCTTATCGTCAGAATTTTACAATCTTAGCCCCAAACCGGCCAACTTATTATCCAGCATCAAATACTCACAAACCTAGTACAATTGATCTAGTCCTCTCTAAACACTTTCCCTATGTTTCGAAACCTATATCTCTCCCATACCTAAGTTCAAATCACAACCCCATTTACTTTGAAATTACTAAATTATGTCAAATAATTCCTGAAAAATATGTTTTTGACTTCAAACGAGCCGATTGGAATAATTATAGAAACTTCATATATAATACCTTAAACATATCCAAACGACCTAATTCAACCAAGGAAGTAAATGATGCCATCACTACCTTCAACGATACCATATTAAAATCTGCGCAAACTTATATTCCTCAGAAGTTATCTAGTAATCATCATTACTAGCTCCCTGATCAAATAAAAATCCTAGTAAAACTAAAAAACCACTATAGGAGAATATATCAAAGAAATAGGTTGGCTAAGGATAAAATAATTTTAAATTTCCTAACACACATCGTAAAAACAAAAATCCTACAACACCGTAATGATAATTGGAACAAAAAACTCCAATCGGTATCGGTACGAGATAACAGTATCTGGAAAATAACTAAAATACACGAAATTACTCATACATACCATATCGTATAATAACTCTACAGCCTATTCAGATAAAGATAAAGTCGAATTATTATCAAACTATTATTATCAGGTCTATTCTCAAAACTAACCGCTTTCTACTGTTTATCATACTAGAAACTCTACTGTTCGTAAATTTTGTAAATCTAATATTACGTCTGTTAATGAAATCAAATTGGTTTCGCCTAAGGAATTACACACACACATAAAAAACCTGAATAACAAAATATCTACTGGTACAGATTTTATACAGGTTATAATGATCAAGAATCTACCAAAACAAGCAGTAGTCTATCTGACTAATATTATAAATGCAGTCATATTATTAGGATATTATCCTAAAATATTGAAAACATCTAGCATCATTCCTAGTCCCAAACCAGGCAAGATAGTTCGCTAGTACAAAATATAAGACCAATAAGTCTAATTAGCAATGTCAGTAAAATATGCGAAAAAGTGATCTTACAAAGATTAAAATCTTATTCCAATGAGCGAAATATCTTAAATGAAACGCAGTTTGGGTTTAGAAATCACCTATCAACGGTCTAGCCCGCCTTACAGATCATATCATTGACCAGTTTAATCAAAATAAATACACGGGGCTATTACTGTTAGACATAAAAAAAGCTTTTGATAGTGCATGGCACAATGGCATCATTTATAAAATGATACAGTACGGATTTCCTAAATATCTTATATTGATCATAAAATCCTATTTATATGCTAGACTTTTTACAGTACAATTAAGTAATACATATTCTAACCTCAAACTAATCTCCTCTGGCGTTCCACAGGGTAGTATTCTTGGGCCTTTTCTGTATATATTGTATATAAATGATCTACCACATATAAAGGGCACGAACACTGCGTTATATGCAGATGATATTGCAGTGTTTACTTCTTCTTACAGGATTGACACCATACAAAAAAGACTTATGGATAGTTATCATAAACTATACAAATATTATAATAAATGGAAAATCAAAATCAACAACCAAAAAACCGAGACCATACTTTTTACTAAACGTAGACCTCAAACAGAACATTCTATAAAAGTATCCAATGAACAGCTATACTGGAAATCATACGTTAAATATCTCGGTCTCATACTTGATAAAAACCTGACATTTTCAAAGCACATTAATCACACTATTGAAAAAGCCCATACGAGATTATAAATTATTTCCTATATTCAATAAGAAATCAAAAATGAGTACAGCCAACAAATATTTAATTTATAAAACTTATTTTATGCCATTACTGTTATATTCCTGTCCAATCTGGTGTAGCGTAAGCGAGACAACTTTGAACAAATTACAAGCATTCCAAAATAAGTGTTTACGAATTATACTGAATGCTCCAATTTATACGAGGGTATCAAAAATGCACACTAAATTAAAGCATCCATACATATCTGAAATTGTAAATAGCCAGTCCAACAAATTCTATGTAAAGTGTAGTACTAACCCGCATCCCATAATAAGGAAAATCGGCAATTACACACGACAATCACTCCAACTACAATACAAAAAATATAAACATAAAAGAATTAGGCATGCGCTTCTCTAAACGGCATGGTTACCTAACTCGAAACCACGCTATACACTAAATTTTGTTTATTATCTTAAGCTATATAATAAGAATTATGTACATGAAAATACGGATATGTATAAGAAGATGCGTTATTTCACTATATATATATATATATATATATATATATATATATATATATATATATATATATATATATATATATATATATATATCACTATACATTAAATAGATAAATTAGTAAAGTTAAGCAGGGTTTTTATTTGTATTTTTTCTCTGCAGTTGATTTTATTTTCTTATTCCTATATTAGTATTAATATTAAATGAAATATCGCACAGTATGAGCAATTATGTAAGCTCGGTATGTGTACATAAATGGGAATTGTAACTTATTTATTAGCTGAAATATACTTGTTATTATTATTATTATTATCGTTCGCATGTACCGCACTACCAACATCCTGTGTCAAACCACGTTTCTTAGTGTCATGCGCGTTGACTTATACACATATGTAGCCTGCTTATTATTAATTATTATTATTATTATATATATGTGTATGTGTGTATGTATACCACCGCGTAAAAATTAAAAAAAACTATCAAATTTACTTTAAAAATCTTTAACTTTCACTTCCTCCCTGTACTCCGAGGCACAGACTTTTTTTTTTATGAACATTTGAATTTCATGTCCGATATAGTGGACATTGTGACTGAAACGGTTAATAAACGTATTAATACGTTATTAATAAAAAAACGACCTACTTATAAATCGTGAATTTATTATTAATGCGCAATATCATCGTCGGTACATGCAATATTTGTTTAAAAAAATTAAGCTTAAAATAATTTAGAACAACATCGAATGTTTACTATATCGCGAAGTATCGGAGTAATTATGGGACGAGGCGACTTGATTAAAACAAGTAAATCGGTATAGATATTTGGGTAGCGTAATCACTCAAGATGGAAAAAGTGACAAATTCACTAGAATTAGCTTATCAAAAATGGCTTTCACTAAAAAAGTGATCTTTACTAACGTCGACAAATGCAAAAGTAGAAACTAGGAGCACTTTGTTAAATCATACGTACGGAGCGTACTGATTTTATGGATCGAAAACTTGGATGATCGACCGCCAAATGTATAAAAAAAAAAATAGAAGTGCCGGCGTGTTGAAGTCACTACGATCACAAGTTGTAGTCCACCAATGTACGGATTGAAGAAAGAGTTACCGAATTATTACAATACTCAGTTTATTAATTAAAAGATTATATTTATATATACGCGAGTATAAAATATTCAAACGAATGTGTAATATATAATTTAATCTATAATTGTAAACGCGCTGTGTTAGCATATAGCTCTAGCGATATTGATCGCGCGTAATGTTACTGAATTAGTAAATAAGGGGTTGGTCAAATTTAATATTTTCAAGTTGTTCGAAATTAAAAATCATGAAATACGCTTAAATTTAATATTAATTAAATTTATCTTATAAGCCGTTGTTATTGTAAAATGAAAAGAAAGAAAATAAAAATGTATTTTATCAAATTAAAATATGTATACGCGACTATTTACATAGTATTCCAGCATGAGGAACGCGGTATTAATATTATTATTTTTTTTTTCTTTAATAAATTTCATGGCCATTAAGTAATTATCTATGACAAAGTAATCAAACATGAGGGGGCGCACCCAGTGGCACACCCCCGAAAACCTAAACCTATTCCAAGTGGTTTCTGATGCTTCAATCTCTGTAATTCATCGGAAGTGTCCAAGAGATCCCTAGCAAGTACGTTTGAGTTGGTCTCGAGCCTTGCTATATGCGTTCTATAGCATATTTATGAATTACATCAGCTACATACTCTATCTGCAAATTTTCATGTAACGTTTGATTTTATACATACCACGGTTAGTTATCATTTAAAACTCCCTCAAATAATAAAATATATATACACATACATATATATATACACGCAATATACATAATAACAAAAAGGAAAATTAAAAACTTAGCGATATTAAGACAAAAATACACACATAACAGTTGAAACAAAATAAGATAAATGAATAAATAAAAGAAATACAAAACTATAAATAAAGATAAAACGTACTAGAGGTATAAATAAATATTACAATTAAAATAACTTAACAACTGTATAATTGCGAATACATATTACGAATATACTAATAGTGTGCATCGTAACAAATTATGTTTAATACGACGATGTTTGTACCTATGAACATAAGTTGCCGAGAATCATAGTTGCCGATCGCTCGTTATTAATATAATTGCTAACGGCAGTTTTGAAAAAAAAAAATTGTTCGCTACTTTAAATATATATAGTCTTTAATGTTCGGAATATTACACGATATTCCGGTGTAACGAGATGCATTTAAAATGCGTGTTAAATATTGATTTTGTACAAGTTGTATAAAATTAGAGATACAGAGCACCAAACCGACAAGAATAAATCGTTGCGGGATGGACAATAGTTTTATATAAAATGAACTTATTTTTATCGATAATTCAGACTTACTATTAAAAAGCGGATATATTGAATATACAGTTTTATTAGCTTTTATAATAGTAATGCGCTTAGTGAACGTCAATTTTTTACCAAAAATTATGCAATGACCACTCGATAAGATCGCCGTTAATATTAATTTTATAACAAAGGTCGTCTGCAAGTAAAAAGCATTGACTCAGTTTAGGATAGATGACAATTTTCCACTTAGTGAAATATTTCAAAACTCGTGAAGATCGTTGTTGTAATCCGCTAATAATAGCGCGCGATATAAAGCGCTATATCATTAGCATGGAGACCAACTTGGATGTTATTTAATTTGGGAAAATTAAAAATAAAGCGAAAATAGAAACGGTCCTAAGACGCTACTCTGAGCTACACAAGCTAAACATTAATTTCAACACAAAATATCCTGTTACTCAAGTTAGTATAAGTTTAACTAAATATATATATAATGCCATTGTGACAAGTAGCATCGAGAATACTTTTAACGATGTCAAACATAACCGATCCAGTATAATTATTACGGTTGAAATTATCCGCAATGTATTCTGCGATTCTCACGATTTGACGATAAACAGAATGAGTTGACCTGAATGCAAATTTTTCTTTCGGAATAACATTGTGGCAAATAGCGTATTCATTTAATTCATTTATAGCTCTTTAAAATTAACTTTTCGGACAATTTATTTAGATTACTGAGTAAAGTAATAGGTCGAATATTGTAGGAAGTGCTATAATTTTTCCAATTTTCCGAGTATGTGCATTCGTATCTAATAGCGTTTATAATATTCGTTCAACGATAGGTTTCACGCTGACCAGAACACCTTGTACTTATTTGGATGGGCTTTGATCAGATCGATATTTATAAGTTATTCGTATCACTTTTATAAATAAATAAATAAATAAAAAACAATTATCCAATCAGCACGATAGTAACCACATCCCATAACCGATCAGAATGATCCACACTACTAAGCGTTGATAACGTTAATAAATTACAGCGTTTAAAAAAATCAGCGTTTGAGAATCGTATGAAATAAACCTAGACGTACGCGCGAATTAGCACCGTGCACGATATACTGCACTAGCCGTATATAGGAGAATGAAAAAACCACGTCTAAATTTAACGGCGATTACATTTATAATACACTTCCTAAAACTAATTGCTCGTCAAAATTTGTTTTATTGAATTTAATAAATTATTTTTCTTTTTTCTTTATTTTCATTTTTCGAGTAATTTCATGTTCTTATAATTTTTCTGTACGTTAACTTTTATAAATTTCGGCTTATATTATTGAATAACAAAATATTAATTAAAATCGCTAAACAATTTAGTGATTTCAATTACTTTTTGTTTTTTAAAATTCCACACTATAATTTAAATTAATATTATTAAGTATTTGAACGCTTTAAGTCACATGTGAAATTTTGATGACAAATTGGTAACTTTATACATGGTGTATATATATATATTTTTTTTTTTTGGTTCCCCAATCCGCACTTATACGGTGGGGCAAATGTATTAAATAAATTGTGTTTATAAGGGTGCAGGAAACTAGTGTTCTTAATGGATAACTGTGTGTAAGTGTTGAGTAGCTGAAATAAAAGAAAACATTTAGTATAATACAAAATATAAATAGGAGTGTGCGGTAGTTTCCTGCAATGTGTTACTTAAAAATCGGATGGAATAAGGAATGAGAAACATAGTCCCCTAGACCATCAAGAATGTGTGTAAAATGAGTTTTGTGTAGTATATGTGTAAATATAAAAATGAATGTTGTACAAACAAAATATATATATACACGTGCACATATATACATGCACATACAATTTAAGATAATGATTAAAAAAAAAGTAATATTGCTAAGATAAAGATCTAGCCAAAAAAAATAAATAAAAAGTTACGTCTAAATATCATGGAGAAGGGGAAAAAATTATATTATCAAAATTAAAATTATAAAAAGTAAAAAATATATATAGGTACATATTATATATATACAAATTATAAGAAAAACAATTGTAGCCAATGTTATTATTAATGTTGCATGCAACGGTATTACAAAATGGATGGAGGCAATGACCATGAGAAAAAAAAATGCGAATTCACGGTTGAATTAAAACATTAAAAACAGGACAAAAGGTTGGTAAAAATTTTACCTACCAGTTTTAAATTTTCTTAGCGTAGACAACTCCATATATGACAGAAGACCGGCATGGTTATGTTTAGAAAATACAAGAGGTTGTCCTCTATGTATTTTAAATTTATTTCTAAGATCATCAAACAGGGGACAAACAAACATTAAATGCTCAATATCATCTACAATACCAAAGGAGTCCTCGCTGGAACAGCAAAAGGTACACCGAGAACTGGAGGCAAGATGGAACCTATGCAGATATGAACCAAATTTACGATGACCAGAGAGCACCTGAGCATTGTAAAAATTAATATTAATATTTTTAAGTTTACAACGCTCCAAAACCTTTTGGAAAAACACAAAGGTTTTCCTTCCAGTCGAACAACTGTCCCACCTAGCTTGCCAAATATCAATAAGTGAGGAATGAATATATTTTTTTAGGATAGGAACACTAGGAAATGATTCAAAGATATGCGGATCAATATTAAGGAACTGGAAATTCTTCACAGACACAACGTCTCTAACAACTCTAAATTCTGAGATGATAGAGGTGCCAATGACAAAAAGATCCAGTGGCATGATATTAGATATAACATTAGCAGCAGAGGTGGGACAGGTTCGGTATAGATATGAAATACTAAGAAGAAACTTCCTCGGGCACTTGATAAGAGAACATAAAACGTTTTTATTAATATAAACAAGAGAGCCATATTCATAAAGTGACTGTATCAGCCCCTTATAAAAAATGACCCTCTACCTATATTTAAACCCAAAAGTATTAGGCTGCAATCTTTTGAACTTGAAGAATTTCGTGGTCAACTAGAAAAGTTATAATTTTGTTAGTATTAAAATTTCAACATATAGTGAACATTGATGACTGATCAAATCAACTGGTAGTTGAACTTTCAATAGACTCAAGCAAACTGAAATGAGAAACTTAATCCTGTAATCTTTTTGAGGTGATTGGATACTCATCCTGCACGTGAATATATATATATATATATATATATATATATATATATATATATATATATATATATATATATATTACATTTATTACATCTATCGGCTAGTTATAAATTAGTAAATTAAAATATATATATATTTTTTTAGTTTTAAACTAATCTGGAATTCTTTATTGTCTGACTGGGCTTGTTAAATGACTGTTTCGCGCCGTGCCAATTCTGGATTTGATTTCTTTGTCATCTCTGCCGTCATTAAGGCTCTCTAAATATCTAAATTTTAGTTAAGCGTTCTATTTTTTTTGCGTCGATGTGAATAGTATTTTTAACTATTACGGATTTAATGATTTCGATTTTCTAGTATATTAATTTTCAGTTCGTATTTCGAATCTGCTTTCTTTATTCAGTACACCGTTTTCTGTACTTGCTCTTCTTTTATAATGTAATATTTTATACATTGTACAATCCGAAACTACATTAATGTTTCGAAATACTCATTTTATCGTATATCAAATGCGCGAACTTTAAACGTAAATATTAATTATTATTACTATAAATAAAAAATTGTTTATTTATTTTTTACATTTCGTTCGCATTACGTATCAAATTTGAGGCGAAATGTTCTAATTTTTAGGCCGTCTTGCCTTCGTTAAATTACATATCCGATTAGGAAAGAAATTCATTTTCACCGACCTTACGACGCACCACTATGGTAACGAAAATTACTTCAAACTTGTTTTTCGAACGAACCAAGGTTTTCCTATTTTTGAAATCGACGATAATCATATTTTATTTATCGCGACCTTACGACGCACCACCATGGTAAAGAGAATTATTTCAAAGTGGTTTTTTTCGAACGAACCAAGGTTTTCCTATTTTTGAAATCGACGATAATCATATTTTATTTATCGCGACCTTACGACGCACCACCATGGTAAAGAGAATTATTTCAAAGTGGTTTTTTTCGAACGAACCAAGGTTTTCCTATTTTTGAAATCGACGATAATCATATTTTATTTATCGCGACCTTACTTAATTTCGTGAAACAAACAACCGTCCGATTGAATAATACAAACACTCCGAAATTTTCCATATCGAAAAACTAAATATTAAGAAATTTTAACTACGACCGAGAAAACACTGACGCGAATCTCATATGAGCTAATGGATTTTACTTTTGAGGAATATCAACAACAATAATAATATATATTTTTAAATTTATTTCAAGTTTCTACGCGATTCAGAGTAATTCGGATATATAAAATAAAAGTCCTAGTGTTGCTGTAATGCGCGAATAATGAAATATAAGCTTTTGTTCACTCACGTCACAAGCACATCGCCCATATTCATATAAACTCATATACATAGACTTGAAAACCTCATCTGCAAAAACACAGTATTTTTATTCTAAATAAATAAAAGTAGTAAATTATTGAAAACATACGAATAATAAGGCTTACTATATAAAGACTGAATTCTTGAAATTCATATTAAAAAAAACTTCCGCGCCTCGGCGGGCAAAAAGTGAAACTTAAAGACGTTTTAACTAAGTTCGATACAGAGTTTTTTTTTTAAATTTTAACACGCGTGTATATATATAAACACACACACACATATATATATATATACAAGTGTATATATATCAATAAGCCTACGTGTGTGTATAAGTCAACGCGCCTAACACAATTATCTACCTCTGTGTTTAGAAAAACTACGAATACACACTAATAAGTGTGTGCACAAGCAGTCGCACTACTGTCCGAGTTAAAAAGTAGGGTTCTACAAAACTTTATCACACAGAGCCAAAACTATTTCAAACAATACTACCTTAAAGAAAGAAATGCGGATTAAACAAATGAAAAATCCCGTTACAAAGAAGAGTTTGTTATTAATGTAATGTTACGTTATACAGAAGGCACCACAGATAGAATAGACAGAATTTTATGGAGAAGCAAAGTTACACTCGTGTTTGACACGTGTAAAAAAAAAAAATAAAACAATATTTACAAAGGATCAACTTCTCCAAAGGACATATTGCTGATATATATAAAATCCCTTGTTCGTGCATTGGACAGACTAAAAGGATCAATCGGAGATTAAAACACGCTGTAATAATAAGAGAAAAAATTGTTCTGCATTCGCATCGGTGTCCAGGGAATCATGAAATACAATCTGTTTGAAATCTTATAAAAAATAGATAAATCCAGAATTTATTGAAATTTTTAAAAATCCAAATTTTAACAGCGTAGTTCAACTTTAAAAGAACAAATTAAAATAAGAACAAATGTGGGTCGAGTAAACAATTCCATTCTCCCCCGCACGATCACAAAACCATCGATCAACGGATGTACACATACAGCAGGGTTTGTTTATCACAAAATCTTGACAACATTAAGTCAAGATCTTTTAAGCGTAATCCTAGAAACATAAGACATTCGTAACCACTCTCAGTTTGAAAATGAAAACTGTAAATCGTTTTCGAAACGTTACGTGATAAAAATACTGCCCCGGTTTACAACGATAAAAATCGTAAAAGCATATAATGTTTAGTTTAACCCTTTCAATTGTTTATAACGGACCACTAGTAATAGCGGTTTTAGGCGCGACCGAGTGAAATAAACTAGAAATATACGGACAGATAGAACGATGGAAAATAAACTATAGACAGGAATCGTGAATATTAGTTTAAGAAATTCAAAAGCCGTGTTAGCTTAAGAAAAATGGGGTTAATGCAGATGCATCGCATTTTTCCCTCATCGCTTATTTTACATGTCATTCGGAAACATTAATTGGTGCTCGAACAATCTTCCATTATAATTTCAATAATTTGTTGTTTTTTATTTAACGTATTCCTCGAGACGAATTACATATTTTAAAATATTTAACTACCTGCACATAAAAATGACCCGTTTATAGTTAGAAATGTTTTTTTTTACAAATTTTAACGCAGTCGTTGATTTTTAATTCTTTTGTAACTGTTCATAATTGCCGTTCCAAATTTTGGAAATATTTAAATTATTCAGCCATTTTTTGTGCCTTTAATCACAGCCCGAAATTATATAAGTTTTTCAAGATACCAAAGTAATTTTTCTCCGCTTTAGAAGTACAGTAAAACTTCTTTCAATCGTCACCCTCTGTTATCCGTCACTCTAGTAGTAGCTCACAATTTTAAAAAATTTATATAAATATTTAAAAATTATCTACATACATTTCACCTAATTTATTTATAACAAACGGAGGTCCTTATAAACTTCCTATTCTTTGTAAATTTTCTAAATAATTTTCCAATTATCACAACTTAATTACTGTTACCCTCTCTTTATTTTTCCGAGTCTTTATGAATAATATAAAATTAGAAATTAAGAAACCTTTTTATAAAACTATATATCCCACTTCTTGTTTTGATACTTCTATTTTTAATAGTTTACTGGAAAAACACTAGACGGGCTTCCTTCCGATTTATACAGATGGTTCTAATAATAAAGTTGGTGCTATTATCGTAGTTCCTTCTTTAAACATTATTAAGAAATTCGTTCTATTACGTTTTACTTCGATTTTCACAGCCGAGGCTAAATACGCCTAAGCGTTAAAATACGTTTATCAACATCGTTCAGCTTCGTCAGTTTATCACCGATTTGAAAAGCTGTTTAACCGCTCTAAAATCACTTTTAATCCCCGTGCATATTTATTTGTATAAAATCCGAATTTTGGTTTCCCCGCTGTCAGAATCTGGTATTTCCGTTAGGTTCAGCTGTGGTATACTTGACAATAATGTTACTGATGCAAAAGCCAACTTCGAATATGTGCTCGTTCCATATACACCTTTTAACAGATCTTTTTAAATTTTCCCATAAAGAATATTGGAATAATATTCGGTCTAATCCTTATCTAGCTCCGTATTACAGATCGATTCAACCTCTAATACCCATAAAATCGTGGTTTACTGGCATAAAAGTACCAAATAACATACTTCGATATTTCATTATTATGTAGATTACGATGTGGACAAAATCGTCTTCCATATACCGATATAAAAATTCTCTTTTTTGTCCTCATCCTTCCGATGACAAGTAGCAGATGCAGATGATGTATTTTTGGAATGTTCTTACAATCTTTATTATGTAATCAAATTATATCTCTCAAAGTACCATTGCTAATAAATATGTCTTACATATTTACATTTAGCTTTCTATAATTACATTTCATCGACCGATATTAATGTTTAATAAATCCGTTTGAATAATTTTATATAAAAATCCTGTGCCCATTAAAAAAAAAATATATTTCGTAACGAACATCCGTATACAATTTATAATTTAGTATCGGCATTTTATGTACGTTTGAAAGAGTTATAACATATGCGTCGTTTATTAATCATTATTTCTTTCACGCTTAAAAATATGTTTCGAATTTATACTTTCTTTTCAGATCATTCGATGGTTTTATTTAGAGCTGTCGATTCTGTTAAATATAATCGGTTAATCGATTGCGGGAAATCAAATTGAATTGAGTCGAGTCGAATCGGTTTTACTTAGAATCGATTAATCGTCGGAATCGACTCTGAATCGCCGAGATTGATGCAAATTCAAATTTATGTAGCATTTTTAATTTTATAAAAAAAAAAACTGTTAAAGACGTTTTAACTAAATTCGATACAAAGTGTTTTTTTTTTTTAATTTTTACGCGGGTGTATAATCAACACATACATACATACATAACGTATGTGTATAAGTTGACGCACCTATACATGCGAATAAATTTTATAGTGGTTAACATTGTTTAATTTTGTTTGTTTTATATATATATATATATATATATATATATATATATATATATATATATATATATATATATATATATATATATATATATATATCCGTCCGTTATTTCATTAACACACCTATTGCAACAAAACGTGGTTATATATGTGTGTGTGTGTGTTTGTATATATATATATATATATATCTTCATCCTAATTCGACTCGCCATTTTACAGGTTAACTCCCCATATATACCGCGCCAATAGAAGTTTCACTTCAAAAAGTTTTATTTACTTAAATAAAGAAAAATGCACGCTAAAAAAATGCGAGTTTATTTTACATGTTAAAATTTAAAATACGAAAAAAAAAAACAATATTTTATTAATCATTATTTTGAATTCTGATAAAGAAGTATCAAATTTTTTGTCTTTATTGACCGAAAAACGGGAGCGTTTAGTCCCGGGAAACAGTAGTTCAACGAAACACTTTGATTATTTCTTAGTATACTATCTATCAACAACTTGATCAACCAATTCATTCACATTGGCGAATCGGTTTTTCACAAAAATTAATCGATCAACTCCGGAATCAATATCGACAGCGCTGGTTTTATTATAGCACCCGCGTATATAGCTTACGCTCTCGTACACTTTTATTAAAATGAAGCGCTGAAGGCGAATACTTCGCATCCTAAATTTTTGATATATTTTTATTATTATTACGTATCGGTACTACACTTTTCTCCGAACGTTCGGATAAAATTCTAAAACGTTAATTAAATAATAGTGGGAAAAATCTCTTATCACTTGTTCGGATTTCGTTCAACGAGGCCGCGAATATGATTGCTATAAAGCGATGGAAATTTAATTTAACCTTTCGACCCATAGAAAAAGTAAATTACTTTTCAAATTGGACAGTCGCGGTTATTATATTTGTTCACGTAATATACTGATTATAATCGACACCTTCGCCGTAAGAGTCTCTTGCGAGAGTACACCTCAGGGAATAACACCCATCAGCGCAGCTGTATTATTATATATTTGTATTATATTATATATATATATATATATATATGCGCGTGTATGTTTGTGTATAATATCTACAAAACGTAACAGAGAGTAAGGTTTGCTCGGACTGGAAGCAAATTGCTCTCATCCAGTTGTTGACTTTGTAGAAAATCAACACACTCGTCTGGAGTAGCGTAGAAAGTCCTTCCGTTTCTCCGGCGGCCAGTATCCGCTGAGAATCGTCGATTATTGACAGTTTCGTCCCGCTATAGAGAATACCGACACACAAGCGCTTAAGTGCAAAACAAATACGAGCGAGAAATGAAAACTACCCATCCGCGTACGAAATAACTCTTGAAGAATTTTAAGAAGAATTTTCGTTATTTCCCGTCCTTTTTTTCATCACGTAAACGATGAAATTATTTTAATAAGATTTTTAAAATTATAATAACGTTAATAATATTATTATATAAATTCGTGTATTAAAATTTAATTTATAAATTCGTTTATAGAAATTTCGTTGCTGTTTCGTATTGCTGGAATATTTATTTCCAATTTTTCTTCGGTTCTAAACCTATATTCATCAATATTTTTTTTAACGGGGACGCCTTTACAACCTATCCAACGCGATACGGAACTGATATGTCTATAAACGCGGACGATCACTCTAGAAATATCACGCTACGTCTGGAAACAGTTGAAAATTCACAAAATACAATAGAAGTAACGATACATTGTACGGAGGAGCGTTACGTGATGCGCGTAGCAATTTAAGATGTAGTCCGGAGCGTAATGTTATTAAAAAAAGGCATTCGAAGAATACGCGGGATTTCCAGCATCATGTAGAGGGTAGTATTTCTCTTAGCCTGCATAAGAAAAAGACGGTCCGGAAACGAGTAATTTCCGAATCGCAATCAGCTGATAAGAACAATTCCTTTCCGCTTAATGTTTTTCAAAAAGTAGAACCGTGGAAATTTAGTTAGAGGCGGTTATAATTGATAGTGTCTAGAGTTTCTTATGTTCAGACTGTATAAAATTTATGATATCATGTGCAGAATCTAAAGAGAATACCACACCACTAGAAGACGTTCTTTAGCTAATGAATGTATAATTTCATTGTCGGGGATTCCTCGATGTCCCGGTACCC
The DNA here is from genome assembly GCA_032883995.1 of Coronaproctus castanopsis. Classification (NCBI taxonomy): domain Eukaryota; kingdom Metazoa; phylum Arthropoda; class Insecta; order Hemiptera; family Monophlebidae; genus Coronaproctus; species Coronaproctus castanopsis. The sequence continues at coordinate 269,645,941 of CM065052.1, forward strand.
ATAAGAAAGACACAAATATACTCGAGTTTTCCAGGTGATTAAATTTCAACACGATGAATTAAATCAACGAATTTGACGTCTTCTATTTATTTTCAACAGCCTTCAAAATGTTTTGACTGTTCCCTAAGAACGGTAGTTTTTATGATTTTGCATAAACGTACTCTATCGTTCGAGCTTCTACATATTGACCACCGATCGAAAGATTGAGGAACGAAGAAGAAGGTCGCATAACACAAGAAGTAGACTATCGTAAATTTGTACATGTTTCCTTTTAATATTGATCTCGATAATATCAGCGATTGAAATCCTCAATAGGAAATAATTTTGCAGTAGTTATACTTTTCCAGCTATGATCGTACTTGTTATAGTTGCGACTAGTTGTTAATGAATCAACCGACACGTCGAATCCGATCTGACGTTGATATATAGACAGTAGCCTTATTTAACAAAGGCCTATGTAACATCGCCGTTGATTCCTACTAGGAGCAGTCTATAGTCGGTTTTTATTACTATCCAATTTGAGCGGGCCTTTTTAATAATACTTTCTGTACATCATTTTGTTCACCAACTTGGCTTCCTCGGAGACTTTCATTCACACTTCCACGGCCTTGACAGAGGCGCCACGTGCAGGTAGATGACGGAGTAGGAGTGAATAGGCTACGAAGTGATTTAAAAGGCCGACTTTTCAGGCGATTCGTGTCATTAATGTTAATTGCGAGGTTTTATTCTAGGTATTCGAATGAAAAATTTTAAAAGCCATCTGAAATTTCTATTTTTAAATTTAAACTATTTAACTTTCTTCTGTAACGAAACTCTTAGATTACTAAATAGATCGGTTTAGCCAATATTGAAATAATTTAAAACTAATCATAATAAATTCGCGCAAATAAGTTCGTGGTGAGACAATTGTTTCGTTAATCGATAACACGATGCAGATATATATACGATACTTTTTCGACCAAGTTTAATTTTTAATATTTTGTATTTCGGTAACATTGGATCGAAGATTTCTACATAGCGGTAACTGCTCGATTATTTAAAACGAAAACAGCAATTTTGCGAAATAACGAAAAGTCGATAGTTTAACGAAAAATTATTTCGCCTTAATTTAAATTTTCTTTTTCACCTGCAACACCATCCGAATTAACGGAGGGTTTGGTTTTACAATGTCGCGGCTGTAGGAATAATTTATGACGCACCTGCGGTTTTCTCCGATACCGTATTGAAATCGAGATATTCGTTTTAATAAATTATTTCAAAATTACCGTTCGCATAAATATAGCGGTCGTATCAATAATAATAATAATACTACTACTATAACTACTACAACAAATTGCAATAATAATAATAATAATAATAATAATAATTGTACGCATATTTTGAAATTCACACTAATTTTCAATAGAATTCCATATATCACAATGACGCTTATAGTTTATTTAAACGTTATAAGGGCGAAATGAATCAATTCATAAATATACACACACACACACAGTCATACACAAACGTTTATATTTTATACAATTGAAATATAGGAAAATTTGATGCAACTATAAACATCGTTACGCGCGTAAAGTGAGCAAAAAAAAAAAGGGCGAAAAATTGATTGTTTATATATATATATAAAAAATATAAAAAAAAAATTGAAAATTGAAAATAAAAAAGAAAAGAACAAACGGGCAGGGGGGCGAGGTCAGGATTCCGGACGAATATTGTTCGTTCTAAAATCGCAATTTGTCTTCCATGAATTTCAATAAGTTATATCTCGACAAGCGCAGTTATTTTGCATTTTTGAACATATAGCCTATTCCCTTGCCATCATTATACAACAACACACGCACGTTCATTACATATATATATATATATATATATATACATATATACATACATTATATATATATAAAATATAAATATATAAAAATATGTACATATACATATATATATATATATATACGAAAAATAATATACATATAAATATATATACATATAAATATATATATACATATAAATATATATATACATATAAATAAAAATATATATATATATAGATGTAAAAAATATATATACATGTGTGTAAAGTGTGAACGAGGAATGCCATTCTCAATAGAATAGCTCATGTGCATACATTTGTAACTTGACAAATTCCCATAAAGTGATGTAAAAAGTTCAATTCTCACATGTTTGGTGTAATCAGTTTCGGTTGAACACACTTTTGTTTCAATATCCAACAATATATGCACATAAATCCACATCTATATATATATGTAATTTTTATATATATACATATATGTATATATATATATACTTATATTTTTATATATATATATTTATATTTTTATATATATATATAAATATATATTAAACGTACATTATCAAAGCCGCATTATCGCGTCATTCTTTAGATATATAGGGACAAACAATTTTTGAGACAAGCGTAAGTCGATTTACAACATTAATTTCAATATATACCATCATCATCATTACGTCTCCATATCGGTGGTAGGCGACTACTTATACATATTTTGTTGTACAGTAAGGTTTTCATAATATGGCGTTAGCGTAGATAGACACACACACTCGCGAGAACTGATTGTAATCGTTTTGTAGTTACGATACAATGCAACCCCACGTGTTTTTTGTAGTGCACTGTATTATTACTAGCGCGCATATGGTCTTGTGCGTAGTGGTTTGCCATTGACTTCATGCGATAATATTCGGATTATTTATATTTTTATTTTCTAATAATAATTTTACTCGGTACGTTCCGGATGGAAGTTCGTGCTCTAACCACTAGGCAATCCCGTCGATGTGTATATATATATATATATATATATATATATATATATATATATATATATATATGTATATATATAAATGGACAGAGCTCGTCGAAAATACGAATATCACAAATTCCAGTAGGAAACCTTGATGGATGAAAAAATCGCAGTAACTCCAGATAGCGTGGCTAATCGCATAGTAAATGTCACACGTGCTCCTATTGACACGCTTGTTAATACACGAATCAAGAAAGAGCCATCGGAATTAAAAAGAGGTGCTGTATAACGCTCTGAATTAGCAAAACTATTTGATATTGATGAACTGACCGCGGGAATTAAATCTCTAAAGTCAAGGAAGGCTGCAGGCAAAGATCTTCCCGGAATTTATGAAATACCTTGGACCGAGGGCGAAAAGCTGTCTATTAATCCTTTTCAACGAAATACTGACGAAAGGGAAATTCAAAAAAATATTTAAAACTTCTTTAGTAATCACGATATTGAAGTCATGAAAGGACCTATCAATAACTGACAGTTATAGGCCAATAGCGTTGGCTATAAACTGTTCGAGCGGTTGCTTTATAATCGACTAGCTACTGTTGTAGATGAACACATGCCAGTGGAACAAACAGGTTTTAAACCCGGTCAAAGCTGCACGGAACAGGCAGGGTCTCTCACTACATTTATTGAATCCAAGAAAAACTTAAGACGGCTGCTGTTTTCATCGATCTATCATCAGCTTATTATACGGTTTGACGACATGGACTACAGCGTAAATTTATGCAGTTATTTCCCCTAAAACATTTTATGCTCTTCTTAACGGCAGCCCTAGCTCTCGTGTACTCAGCTGCGGAATATGGAGAACCTATTTGGGCTTAAGAGTCACCACACCGCAACTCTGGATGTACAGAGGTTAATTAGAGTCCTAGTTAAATTTACTCAAATTGCATGGTTACCGGTACTCAGTAACATTACGCCAGCCATTATACGCAGGAAAATAGCAACCAGTACAAAGCCGATCAACGACTTCTTGTAAACAGATATACGTTTGAAGCAACCAGGCTAAAGTCAAGGAAACCAGTGTGCATTACGGCAAACGCCCTTATTATAAAGAACTTCAATGACAAGAAGAAGTGGTGAGAAAGATGGACTCGATCAAATCCAAACAAACAGCTACTGGTCACATACCGAGTGTTCACAGTCAAAATGTGTTGATGTCAACCCGGTATCATGAACGTAAGGTGAAGCAGACGATAAACAATTACTCACTTGACACTCCTGCAGTGATTTCACTCGTAGATCTTACAACACCTAAAGAGGTTAAACGCCTTATCTCCACTCTCAGGATGAAAAATTCAGTTGGTCACGATCAAATTAGCATAAAAATGATCAAAAATCTACCAACAAAAGCAATAGTCGCCTTGAAGGTTCTATTTAACTCATGTTTACGCCTATGCTATTATCCTGTGTCGTGGAGAGTATCGGTAACGGTACCTTTGGCAAAAGCTGGGAAAGATTCATCTTCGGTTCAAAATGTTAGACCTGTGAGTTTACTCAGTAATATAAGTAAGGTTTTTGAAAAAATAATACTAGTAAGATTGAGGGCATTTAGTGACAGAGAATCCATCATAGCTGACTCGCAATACGGTTTTAGACCAAAACTAAGTACGACAATCCAGCTGGCCAATGTTTGTGACAAAGTTACTGATAACTTTAACCAGAATAAACATTCGGGTGTTGTCTTGATGGACATAGAAAAAGCGTTTGACACAACATGGCATGATGGAATTATATATAAATTTATTAAATATAATTTCCCTCCATATCTTGTTTTTACTATTAAATCTTATTTGATGAATAGAAAATTCTATGTGAAACTGAAAAACCATAACTCTGACATAAGGTACGTTAAAGCTGGGGTGCCTCAAGGCAGTATCTTAGGTCCATTCCTTTTTATTGTATATATTAATGATTTACCGACAATCCCAGGAGTAGATATAAATCTCTATGCTGATGACACCTCTCTAATGGTATCTTCTTATAGAATAGACACTATAAGTAATAGATTAACTAAAGCAATTGATGTCATGTCTAAATTCTACCATAAATGGAAAATAAAAGTTAACGATGAAAAAACAGAGTCAATAATTTTTACCAGACGTAGGCCTTCATTAAATCATTTCGTTAAAATAAAAAACGTTGAACTTGACTGGAAGGAACATGTGAAGCATTTAGGCGTCATCATAGACAGAAAACTCACATTTACAAAACATATTAATGATTGTGTAAGTAGAACAATACGGAAAATGGGTTGTCTATTTCCTATATTTAATAAAAGATCTGCGCTTTCAACGCAAAACAAATTTTTATTATACAAAAAGGTAATTTTACCAAAGCTACTCTATGCCTGCCCAGTGTGGTCTTATACTAGTAGTAGTAATATAAACCACGTGCAAAGAGTGCAAAACCATTGCCTTCGAATAATTTTGAATAAACCTCGATTTACTTCAATAAAATCTCTCCATGATGCGTTAAAATTCCCTTACGTACAGGAAATGATTACGGATAAAACGAAAAAATTTTTTGCCGATTGTAGATATTCCGACATTCCAATGGTAAATTCTATAGGGAATTACGATTATCAAGCTTTACGACACAGGTATAAAAGATATAAGCATAGGCGTATAAAACACATCCTTCTATAGTAAGCCAGCTATAAATTCTAGTTCTAGTATTAATAAATAAGCTAAGATATTTTTAAGTATATTGTTGATACGGTAAGAGTGTACGCACTCTGTTATTTTTAATGAGCAGGTTTTTTGTATTAAAAATTTTTCCTGCAATCTTATAATAAGGCGTAATTTAAATAATATTTTATAAGATTATATTTCATATTAATTTTTTCTGGAAAGAATCGTTGATATATTCGGTACAGAAAATTCTATTGAATGGTAACTTTACTTTTTTTTTGTAAACAGAAAATATTTAAATATGCAAATATATTATTGTTCATTGTTGTTCATTGTTCATAAGGTGAAACCTAACCCGAAGAGAGTGAGTACAATTAAATCGCATTCGGACTGAGAATGGACGATGTAATGATTTGCTAATGCGATGGAAAATTAAAAATGACGCTGCCTGTGATTGCGGATACCCTCGGCAAACCATTGAGCACATTGTTCGTGGTTGCGCAAGTCGAGCTTTTAACGGTACTTTCAATGATATTCACTTGTGTCATCGCTAACGCTGACATTGATACCTAATCTTGACGTAATGTTGTAAGCAGTCTTTCCGTATCGAACCATACTAATGGAATACATACATACAATTATATATATGTATATATACCTATAATGGTAAGTATAGAGTATGGGGAACATTATAAAATAAAATAACCTAATTAGAATTTAAAATTCAACATAAATTTTTATAATAATAAAATACGTAGGCTAAAAAGATATATATATATATATACGCATAATACTTATTATGTGTTTTGATAACTCCAGTTACGAATTATACGCAATCTATATGAAAATAACATAAGCACCGTAAGTGTTAATAACTGTAAATCGCAACCATTTAAATTAGAAACAGGAGTTAGGCAAGGATGTATAATATCGCCTATGTTATTTAATGTGTATAGCGAACATATAATGCGAGAAGTACTTGATAGATGGAATGGTGGCGTAACAATAGGAGGCCACAAGAACAATAACCTACGCTATGCCGATGATATAGTATTACTAGCCATCTCAGAAAAAGAGCTTCAAAATATTATAAAAAAGCTGAAAATCCTGAATGAAAATAACAACATTAAACTGAACAAATGTGAAAACAAAAGTGATGATTGTTGATAGAGCAAAAAATAATAGATCAGAAACTACAGATATTGGCGGTTATGAAGTAGTAAGACAATTTAACTACCTCGGTGCGATAATAACGAATATAGGTAGATGCGAAGAGGAAATACGCAGACATCTCGCTTTAGCGAGAGTAGCAATGACCAAGCTGAATAGAATATGGAAATATACATGCATAACAAAATCAACAAAATTAAAATTGGTCAATGCAGTCATTTTTCCTGTTACGACATATGCGTTCGAAACATGGACTATTAAAAAAGTTGATGAAAAGCGTATAACTGCCTTCGAGATGGCAATATATCGAAAACTTCTCCGTATACATTGGACGGCGCTCCGACTAATAAGTCCATTATCGATGAATTAAAAGTAGATACCAGGCTTTTTAACGAAAATTAAGAGAAACGTGATAAGATATTTCGGACATATAGCGAGAAACATCGATTCAATGGAACGAACAATAATACAAGGTATCGTAAACGGTAAACGTCCACAGGAAAGATGCCATACGCGCTGGATCGATCAAGTAAAGGCGTCAACACCATATATTATGTCGGAGGCGTTTCAAAATTCCAATAATAGATACTTACGGAGAAAAACTATAATGCAACTTGAATAAAAGGACAATGGACAGTGATGATATATGTATACATATTTACATGAATAATACTTTCATTTTATTAAATGCATGCCTTGTTTTCTCTATTCTGCATTTTAATTGGTAACGCTAGACCATCCTATAAACAACAACATCTCAGCAACAGACACACAGACTGGAACTCTATCTCCGGTATAGTTAAAAATAACATAAATCTGAAAACTAGACCATAGTGTGAAGATGATGTTGACTTGGCGGTACAGAGTCTATCAGAGATTACCTAAAACGATTGTACAAATTCCACTCGGACGAGTGGCCGAAAATAACAAGAAAACTTTTACATCCCATTAAAAATAAGGAGGAAACTAATAATAAAAACACGCCCTGCTAGAAAAAAATGGCAACGTAATCGCTTTCCGTTTTTCAAAGGTTTGTAAAGAAAAGAAATTTATGTCTACAAAAATGACGCACGATTATCAACTGCAGTCGCTGAACGGAAATATGAAATATTTGTGGGTTAAAACGAAATAGTTGCTACCGCCAACTCCTTAGCCATTCATTATAAAATTAAATAATGGTTGTTGAGCAAAAACTATAAGCAGAAAGCTGACGTTTTTGCCTAATATCTTAGCAACTCGTTCAAACCGAATCATGACGCAGAGAACACTCAAGATTTAAGATACTTTACACAAACCATTAGAATTTCAAAGTATCATAAAAAACTTCTCACCGAAAGAAGTACTACAATGCATACAGACAGTTCACCAAAAAAAACGCTCCCGGGCTTGACGAGATAACTAATCCTTTCTCACTTACCAAAAAAAGCAGTTATACTAAGACTCCAAATAATTGGAAAAAATATATCATCATGATGATACACAAGTCAGGAAAACTACAGACTGACACATCTTCATATCGACCGCTTATTTATCTTCCTTCACTATCAAAAATTTTAGAAAGATTAGTATTATATCCTGTGGAACAGTTAATTACAAAAAAATAATTTAACACCGAATCATCAGTTCGGTTTTCGCACAACGCACTCAACAATGCAACAGTGCCATAGACTAGTTGACGGGATTTCATCTGCATTCGAAAAAAGTTAAAAATATTCTACAGCCTTGTTAGATGTGTCCTAGGCGTTCGACAGGGTCTGGCACCCGGGTTTTCTGTTCAACTACGTCAGTTTCTTCCTAAAAATCTCTAAGAGCTCTTTCGATCGTACTTTTCTAGCCAACCGTTTGTAGTAAGGATAAACGACGCTCTGAAGAATTTATTATCGCTTCATCTGTACTGCAGGGTAGTTCATATACTCGATCTACACTGCCGATATACTGCCATCGAATCAAACAACCATGGCGACATTTGCGGATGACATAGCCACCATTGAGGCTACTAGTAATCCGCACTATGCTAGTATAGCGGTACCGAATCATATATATATATATAGAATAGTGGAATGGGTACAAAATTGACGTATAACATTCAACCCGATAAAAAACCAACACATTAAGTTTACAAGTTACATGCCCTAGAATAAAATTGGACGATACTGTAATACCGCAAACGCACTCAGTCAAGTACCTTGGTATGTACAAGAATAGACGGCTGACGTGGCGTTTTCATGTAGCTCAAACTAGGAAAAATATAATAGCGCGTACTAGACTACTGTATCCGTTGTTGTCTGCAAAATTAAAATCCAAACGAAAAATCTATCTCTCAATCGTGATGCTAATTTGGAAATACGGTATAGATTTGTACGGAAGTATCTACGGATTCAACAGCAAAACTGAAATATATTACGTACTATCGCATCCACTCGAAAGTACGTCTCAAACCTGACGCTACATTCCAATTTATAAATACCGTATGTCGACGATGTTTACTTACAGCAATGTAAAATTTGTTTGATAAACTACAGTTCAGCTTGAATCCCAATATCAGTCGAATGTATGCGCTTAGTATACCGGATAACCCTGCCAACTGTTTCAAGAAACGGAAGTGGTGTCGTGATGCCTTACCGATCACTTGAAGAAATAGTTTTGCCAAATAGCATTACATATGTATCAACCTAATTTGAATGTAATAGATTTGTTGTACTTTTTTAAACATCATCCCCGAACTAATTTATCTCATTGAAAATGTTAGTCACATACATTTCTCCCGTTTCCCCTCCCTTCCTTCCCTGTTATTTATCTTTCCTATCCAATTCAACACCGTTGGTTGTGGCATACAATTGTCGGACAAGGTAAAACAAAAAAAATACCTACAAAATCAACTAGTCTTTGTCTCTCTTTGATTTCTCATACTTCTCAAGTTCCATGTACACATGGAAGATCTCGCTTATTGTTTACATTTTTATCTTATCAGTTCGGAAAATAAAAGCAAATCGACATAACCGACGATAAACAAAACGAAATTGTATGAAGTAAGATCTAATAATTCGTAATGATTGAGTAAATGATCGTGAGGAGGAGGAGGAGGAATGTGGTCAAGGTCGTAACATTGTGCAATCGCTTTGAGAATATTCTTGGATTAATACATTTTAAATGGAACGTAGTCAACAAAATAATAGAGGTCCTTGAATTTCTTTTTTTATTAGATATTTCACACGGTAAGTTATTTAAAGCGTATACACTGAACAGCTTGTTGTACCGATTTGGCATAATTCATCAGGTCCCTACGAATGGAGCGGATGATGAAATTTTTAATTTTAATAATTTAGAAAGTAATATTTCTTTGCTTACATTCGACGAATGAAACGGAAACAAGACAGTCAGTTCTGTGGAAGTTAAATTCTTAGGCAGTGTTCTTCCAGAATTTGTATACTTATACAAAACTACGTCTCTCCGTGCAACCCAGTGTATGCCCTCCAGGGAAATATATGAACTTCTTGAGGTATCTAATCCTTGCACTGTCGTTCTAAACCAAGATGTATTCACTGTCACTAATCATTCTTTTCTATTCTGTGCATAAACTACCGGTGAACTATGAACTATCGACATCTATCTGCTATTCCAAACGTCAGCTGTGTCACTTGCGGAGGGAGCTACGCTTCAACATATCGGAGCTGTTCTGTTTATATCGAATAGAGCTAAACATTCGGTTCGACAATATTTCTTGGAGCGAAATTTTAGAAAAGAAAAAGTATATTCAAGTTTCGGAAGCATTTACATATTGCTCGAGCAAATAACGACCATCTCACATATTTCCGAATAAACTTTAATCAAAAACAAATTGATTTCTTCACCCACTCAGCATTTTTCAAACAATTCGCACTAGTTTCAAATCTGGAAGATCTTCGATTTCACAAAATGAGCTTAAATTAGAATCCAATGTCAATCCTATTCGTCAGGATCAATGGGGCCGACAAAGCATGCAACTGAAACTGGCATTAATTACGTAAAAGTTTGTAGTAGGTGACGACCCAGGAATCCTGTTTCTTTTTTATAAATCATTCATCCGAAGTATTCTAGACTATGATAGTTTTCTCTTTGCAAACGCCCCGGCTAGGGCTCCCACCAATTTAGATAAATCCAAACCTCTATCTACGTTTAGCCCTTGGAATTTTTTCTTGTACGTCCACTGCTGCATTACAGATTAAGTCTAAGATTCCCGCTCCTACTATGCGGAGAACCTTCCTCGCTGAAAAATTCTTATATAAATAACACAACCTTCTTTCAATCTTTTCTACAAATTTACCATAACTGGAGATTCACCACTTCACACATTTTTGTGTCACATATATCATCCCATAATCTTTCCATATTCCAAGATGTTATTCTTCGTTCTTTATCTTCCCCATACTTTTCTTTTCAATACTGTAACAATATTGTCTGCATTAACAAAAAATTTGAACCAATTTCAATTCATTAGCAGGGCGTTCTTTGCCCAATTCAAATACCTTATTTAGTTCTATGGTTAATGGTCTAATTCTTAACACATTTTCACTGATGGGCCAAAATTTCCTTCTTTCGTTTTTTTTTCAAATGAATAATTTATTAATAAAATACAGTATGAAATTTAGAGCAACAATCCAATTATGTTTTATGTCACTTGAAACCCCATTTACAATCGAACACAACGATAACGACGACAATAATACAATTATGTTAATCTTAATACAGAGTAATAGAATATGATAGCCCATCATAATTGTATCTTAATTTGTAATATTTTCAAAATAAACTTATAAATAAATGTTATCTTACTAATATAACAAATTATAATTTTTTCTGTTGTTTATTAACGAATTCGTCAAATTGATCTCTTACTAACTCTTCCATACTATAATTTAATACTATCCCTTTGGGATATATGGTAACACGTCTCACTCGTTAAATACAATGGCGTAATAACTCAGAAAACACGATTTAACATTTACATTTGCTCTAATTTAAATGCTGTACACATTGCAAGAATTCTTCTTTTTTTTTTTTTTAAATGGGGGTGCCTTTATAGCTTACCCAACGTGATACGGACTATCTACATCTTAATCAAGCATGCTGACTTCTCTAAAATCGTCGCTATATGGGGGAACAATTGTAGGTTATCCAGATGTAAAAGGAGGTGTAATACTCGAAGAACGTAACAAGATAAGGTAAAACTCCGAGCGCAACGGTGCTAAAGCAGAACATTCAAAAAACACAGGGCTGCAGACTACCTGTTCAGAATGGAGGGAACAGAAGAGACTTTCTCTAAGCTGCATACGGAAAAGACGGTCAGGCAACAAATGATGTCCAAATAGCAATCTGCTGATGAGTACAACTCCCTTACGACTAATCTTTTTAAAAAGATAGATTGGGGAGAGACGGCTGGAGGTGATAGTAATAAGTCAGAGGTGATTGACTAATGCTCTTAGTGTACATTAGCTCCCATTGATCCCTATGCTCTAGCTGAATAAAGTGAATGATATCTTTGTGAGTTATTAAGGAGACCTCTACACCACTAGACGACGTGTCTTTAGCCAATGAGTCAACAAATTCGTTGTCTGGAATACCTCTATGACCCGGCACCCACAAGAAAGACACAGATATTCCCACACGTTCCAAATTATTAAGTTTAGCAAAACTAAACTAATTAATGTATGTGACACGCTACGTTTATTGTCTACAGCCGTCACCACGCTTTTGGAATCGGTAATAATAAGGTAATTTCCGCGAAGATTTAAGTCCGGTAGAATTGACAAGGCTTGTAGTACTGCTACACATTCTGCAGTAAATACTGAACATTCTTCCCATAATTTGTACATGTTACTAATATTGAGAGCTGGAATGAACACTGCTGCTCCCGTTCCTCGAGTTGACTTGAATCCATCCGTGTAAACAAGGATGTGTAGTGGAAAAATTTCTGAGATAATACTATTGAAAGTGGCACGGATTGGTGTAGGAGGATACAGACTACAGTTTTCAGGGAAAAAGGATGAATTTTGTTTGTTGAAGAAGTAAAAATATACGTGAGACCTGCACGAAACTCCTCCAACCTTGTTATAACGGAACAGAGCAGGGGCATTTTTCTATTATTCTACGTATCAACAGTTTCAGGGCTAAATAACTCCGTCTAAGTTGTAAGGGAGGAACTTTGCACTCTGCCATTAGTGCTGATACCGGAGAGCTTTTAACATCACCAATACACAGCCTAATGCATTCATTTTGCACACGATCCAACTTGCTTAACAATACTGTTGACGCGGCCAGTTTAGATCGGATTAGTGATTTGAAGAGTAGTAATAGAATAAAAGGGTCACCACCCCATCGTGTATTATGCAAAATACGTAAAATGTTAATAGTGCGATTGATAGTTGTTAATAGTTTATCAATATGTGGGCGCCATGTTAATCGAGAATCCAGAATAATTCCTAAATAGCGAAATGATGAGCAGAAAGGAATAGCGCCCCTTTCCGTTATAATGAAAAGGTCATTTGGGTCATATCGGCGATATGAAAAAACTACTGCTGCACACTTTTCAACACTAAGGTTTAACTTTAAGTCAGAAAGACAATGTTCTATTGTAGCAACATCAGCATTAATATTGGACATGGCAACAGAAAAGCTCGGATTTGATGTAAACACTGCATAGAGTAAAATCCTAAGAATTATTCCGATCAATCTTGTTGGGTTAGTATATTATGATAGTTTGTAACGTATTTCATTTTCTAAAAAAGCACTGACGTCTACAGAAACAAAAAAAAAGAACCTCTTCTGCCTTTGTGAGACATTATTGTTACACAACCTGATAAAGTGACTTGTTCTTATCAGAAAACAAAAATATCTTCACTTACCGTATTTTCCAACTATTTGTCCTTGTATCATTATTGCAATATTTCATTCACCATTAAGTAAATTTTAATTTTTTATAATGTGGAATGCAGTAATTTTTTTATAAAAAATCAATTGAAAAATTAGTTAAATCACTAACATTTATTTTCTTGTGAAAAACACAAAGCTTTTCAGCATTTACGCCATTATCAAGTGAACAAATTTTTAAAAAAATCATAATTTTACAACTATAAATTAAAAATAATTACTTTAAAAATATCTGATGGTGACGGTGAAACTATATTCGATAAAATGTTCTTCTTGTCTGTTCTGTTATTAATTTATTTTTTGAACTAACAATCCTTTTAAATATATTTACTTCCTTGATTTCATCACTGTAAAATTTTTTATAAAACACAGCGCGTAATTTGAATTTTCAGAGGTCCTTCATGTCGAAAGGACCAATGCTTAATAGGAATTGTTTAATGTCGTAAAAGTCATCGTAGTATAATTCGATTACGCAATACGGTGGTTCCTGTTTTTTTTTTTTTTTGCAGCTCGGATGGAGGCAATGAATCCATCGGGGATATAAATTGGTCCAATTCTCAACTGCCGTCTAACTTCTCTTTCAACGAGAAAGTTGACAGAGTCTCCGTCATTTTGTGTGTGACCCTTAACAAGAAATTTATGCGTAATCGACTTTATTCTTTTGTGGGCCGACGCAGTTGTCTGAATATAAAATTGCTTCAAAGTTCATTTACGACTGCTTCTTTCTGTAAATACTTCAAAAATCTCGTTCATTCCTCGATGGCCATACGATTCATCCCAAACGTAGCACTCGCAGGAAATGGTTTTGTAAATTATAAATTGTGAAAGTTAGAACCTTAAGTTTAGACTTGTAATAGAATGCAGAAACCTAACCTTTTGGTATCGCGACAACCGCTTGTAGAACGTGCACCGACTGCTACGCGGTTAATTCTTTGTTTTCTTTATCGCGTTTCTTTTCTTTCCTAGATAAGTTTTTCTCAATTAAATGTTGATCGTGCTTTTCTTTTAACAACTATTTTTCTTCATTGGATGCATTTTTATATGCTACCGCAAGTTTTATATAAATCTTTTTTTTTAGGCATAAAAAATGAAATATTAAATTCTTCTGTGAATAACCGATGAAATATTGCTGAGTTAGCATAAGGTTCGTTATTCTCAGTACAATTTATTACAAAATCTCGATGAATATCGGCAAAAGAACGGCTACCATCTATAAATGAAAATGACTCCCAACTTTAGGAATCGAAGCAATATGTTGTCGAATCCCTTCGCGTATAAATGAATCCGGCGTCTTTTGGTTCATTCCTCTTTGATCTGGTTTAAGCAGAACATCAGCAACTGTATTGCGTTTTTCTTGACATATCGTTCGATCGTTTATGTCCAACGTGCGAGTAAAAAATAATTTACGTACCCAGATTTTATTGTCATTTTTAACGAAATGAAATGCATTGTTACTCTGCCGCGGTTTTCTTGTGCCATCAACCCGAACATATCGATATTGTGGTGGCACAACAGTCGTCATTAAATTTTAAATATATTGCCTTTATTTTTCAATAACCTGTGAACAGTTGTTGTCTCTCTTCTTCGGTAAAGTTAGATGTGAACACCTTAATTTGCAATTATCTCCACATGGACGTTTCAATTGGAGTTGATTTCTGATTTTTCTCTCCCCCATATGCATCTCATTTCCGCTATTTCTCTTTTCCTTTAATACGTTTCGTTTCCAGTTATTTGTATTTTTCCTATTAACATCTTTCTTGATGGGACTAATGAAATTAGGAACTATCTGATTATGATTATATACGTTTGTATCATTTTCACTATTGTCCACAGATGAACCATTGTTTCCCATAGAAAACTATGTGAGATCATTTTCATTGCTTTCTCTTGTAAAATCATCTTCACTATTGTCCTCTTTATTATCATCAGGATCGTAGGTTTTGTCGTTAATTATATCATAGCAATCTTCAGAACACGATAATTCACTACTTTTATACGATGAAGAATCGCTGCATGATGACGATGAACTAGAAGTATTCGAATGGCGGGAGAAATTCACTTCAAGTTTGCCCGAATTTCCTGTATAAATAGAACAAAAAATTACATACTAAAAATGTGTTGAAATTTTGAGGAATTTTAATGTACAGAGAATGTATTTTTTATCACTTTAGATGACATTCCGATAAGATTAACTCAATAAATACCTACCACACATTCACTTTTTAAGAACAAAAATAAATATACAGGATTGTTTTGAAGATTCTTGCACTAGTGTATTTTGTTTCCGTTCATTTTCCACGATTTTCCTCAAACATTCCTGTTTTGGAATTTCTTTAGAATTCTCTTCCTCTCCAGTGTTTTTGATTTTTATTCCCTGCTAATTCGAACATTAATTTTTCGCGAGGGAACACTATTTTGCAGAACTGAAACAAAACAATAAATTGAAAATATTTTTGTACTATGTCAAAATCGGATAAAAATAACTGTATCAACTATGTCCTTAGTCAACATAATTAACAGGTATTTTGTTAAGTCACCAGGACTGTTAGAACAAGAACGCCATAATATTATCTATAACGGGATAGGTAAAATGAATTATTTATTTCTCACAATAACGTCACACATACATGGTGATAGTACGTAAAACAAAGCGCTGCTTCAATACAAGAACGTCATAATTAAAATTAGTACACCATGTTCAAAATACGTAACGTCATAAATTTGTAAATAATACTATATGTAAATAATTAAAGATTCAGGATTAATTCTTAGCTTCGGTTGAACACTGCCTTAATACAGGATATGCCAATCTTGCAGAAATCAACAACATTTGACATAGTAAACTAAACACAACAACGCAACTGAAATAATACACTGTTGTGACAAACAACAATTTTAAAAAAGCATTTACACAAACCGCAGAAACCTTGTTAAAACAATAGAAGCAGGTTAAAAAAATAAAAACAAAAACCAAACGCTGTATGGAAGAAATAATAACATAAACGAAAGAATGAAAATAAGAAATAGAATTTCTGAAGAATACAGTAAGGTGACAAAAATACTTTAAAAAAGTGCATAACAAGAACGACATTAGCGCTCTCTAACGAGGAATTCTATAGTTAAAAATATGACGTTTTAACCACTAATAGTACACATAAAATGCATCCAAGCTGTAAAAATAACTCAAAATCTGGATTACAATTTTCTGTTTCTGTTATACCAAATGTTTTAAAATATGTTTTAAAGCTACCATGGCTAGTGATAAATTGTAAATTATAATAATTTGAAATTAAGTGTTTTTTTTTGTCTTTCACTTAAATTTGGAAAATATTTGTACGTTAATTCATTATACTGATGCCACATTTTTTGATATTGTAAAATACAATGTTGATTTAATATAGTTTTAAACTGATTAAGGTTAATTTTGTTTATTTTCATATATACATTTTTTATTAATACATTTTACTTAATCAAATTGATGGTACGTTTTAATTAAGAATAAATCGATACGTTTCCTCATTTCTAAGTCAATGGATGTAATTCTCTATTGATGACCGTTATTTTTTATGCTTTGATCACTCTGATAGCTACCTTATTAATGTTATAAACCTTTTAATTTTTAACATAGCATTATAAATACTGCTACTATATATTATATTTGATATTATTACAGAGTTATATAGTATAATTCTTACAATTATTTCTATTATTATTATTATTGTATAATTTATTGAATATGTACGTGAATTTATGTTATGTTTTACATGATTGAAATGATTATTGTTATCGATTGTTTCCCACAAATATTTTATACTTACAAGGAACCAAAACTCGGTAGGCCACGATGGTATCCACACTGGTGTAATTAAAATGCTATCTCAGAAACTCATCGTCCAGTTAACTAATTTGATCAATGCAATTTTTACATTGGGATACTTCCCCTCTAGTTGGAAAGCGGCAAAAATAATTCCATCACCAAAACATGATCAAAATTACTCACAGTAGACATTATCCGTTCAATAGAGATCTTAGCAAAATCACTGAAACGATTAAGAGACTTTGTTAATTCTAATAAATTAATACTCAACAGAATGAAAGGGTTCCAAAGCATGATAAAGATTACTCAGAGTAGACAATATCCGTCCAATTAGCCTACTTAGCAATCTTAGCAAAATCGCTGAAAAAATTCTGCTGAAACGATTAAGAGGCTTTGCTAATTCTAATTAATTAATAACAACTCGACAGATTGCAAGGTTTGTTGACTCTATCACAGATAATTTTAACTTTAATAAACATACTGGGATGCTGTTATTTGATGTGACGAAAGCTTTCGACATAACCAGGCACGACGGTATTATCTACAAAATAATTTCTATCCGGTTTCCTCGTTATCTGAAACTCATTAATAGTTTTTAATCAATAGATTCTTTTATATCGTTATAAATAATAGGAGATCAAGTAACAAATACTGTTCCGCCGGCGTACCTCAGGGACCATTCTTATTTAGTTTTTTTCATGCACATGATTTCCCGCATATAAATAACATTGAGGTTTATACGTTGATGACACAGGATTGTTCTGTAATTCCTACAGACCAAAAAAAGATGTAATAATTTTTAGTTCGCGCTTGAAAATGACGTAACTGTCGAAAAGCTTCGCGATTAAAAAACTTTTAGTGATTGTGTTTTATTTTGTTTGTTTATAATTATATATATATATATATATATATATATATATATATATATATATATATATATATATATTTACATACACATACAGGAATACATTACATAAATAAATAAAATAATTTATTTAGGCATTATAATAAATAATTATTATTAGTAACCCTAAAAGCATTTCTAAACTAATAAAGTCATCAAAGAAAATGATGTCCGCTATTTTCTCCAAATTCGATACATAATTCAAGCAGCTTACACCAAGTACGTAATTAATTAATAAATTAAGCAAAAAATAAATTAGCTTCTTATAATATGCGTATAAAAATAAAGGAATACACACACACAATTTATTCTTTACGTTATAAAATAATGATTAACACATTTTTAGAATTTATATATATATATATATATATATATATATATATATATATATATATACACATTTAATACATTAAAATATATTATAGAATTTTGTTTGAAATTTTAAAATAAATTCAGTGAACCAGTAGTGCGACATATTATCTTCATATTGTGCTCAATCCTAAGATTGATTTGTCATTAATTACCATCTTTGTCGATTCTGTGACATCCGTTTCAGTTCTTCATACGATGGCGCCGGTCACATCTTCGAATGTATGTGAAGTGTAATCTGTTCGCAGCTTTCCAATCTCATTCTTTCCCGGATGTATCCCTTCCAGACACATTCAGCTCTTCGTGTCGCAGTACATAGCCCATCATTTGAGTTCTTTTTACTATTATTTTTAACAACGTCGGTTTTTTCATCAATTCTTCTCAATACTTCCTTGTTAGTTACCTTATCTGTCTATTTCATTTTCAGTAATCTTCTGTAACACCAGAATTCTAATGCACAGTATTCGGTTCTCATCTTTCGTCATTATCCAAGTTTCGCAACCTTATAGGGCAATGCTGAATACATATACTTGCAGCTGTCTTTTCCTAACGGCTAGATCTATGTTTCTCCATGTTAATAAGCTTTTCTTATTATAAAACGCTGGTTTATTTGGGGCAATTCTACTCTTTTTATATCCCTTTTACTCTTACTATCTGTGATTATTAGGCTTCCCAAATAACAAAATTTTTTTACTTCTTCTCCCTTAATGTCGATATTAAATGGATTACTTATATTATTATGTTTATATTGGATAATATTATGGTGTTACTTTTGTTTGTTTTCATATTATATTCCTGCAGAATGTTTTCCATTACGTTTAAACGTTTATTCAGTTCTTTTTTCTGATTCAACCAATAAAACGATATCATCGGCAAATCTAAGCATACTAACATTTTCCCCATGTATTGGTGTTTCTTGAACTTTTTCTTTAGTTTTTTTTTTTTCATCGCGTCTTCCATGTAAACATTGAATAACATATACACATCTTTGTCCTACACCTTTTCCATGTAATTCCTTCTTCTCCAATATTTTGCCATAATTATTTAGTCATCATTTTATTCATTCTTCTCAGGTTTCTGCCACTGGATGGATAACCTTTTCACGTTATATATCTCTCTTATATCAAAATTACTGGATAGTCTAGGAGGACTAGTTGTAATTATAAATAAAGAAATATTGTATCACCTTTATCTTCTACATCTACCATATCTTCTTTTCCGATAATTTCTTCTTTATCATATCCCATATATCATTCTTCCAAGTATTCTGTCCATCTATCTGCTATGTCTTTATCTTCAATTAGCATATTTTCACATTTATTTTTTATATTTCTACTTTTTGTTCTATAGTTTGAAAAATTCTTCCTTATTAGTTTGTATGCTTCTTCAGTTTTTTCTACATTCAATTTTTGTTCGACCACCGCACAATTATTTTGTATCCATTGTTCCTTTGCCTGTTTACATTTCCGATTAATTTCATTCTTCAAGTATTTGTACAAGGTTTCGTCTTTACCTTTGTATGTTCTTCGTTTCTCCATTATATCTAAAATTTCATTATTCATACATTTTTTCTTCGCCTTTTGTTCTCTTTTTCCTAATATGGTATTCGCCGTGTTCATTACTTTTATTTTTAACTGTGTTCGTTTTTCTTCAATACCTAAACTACCTTGCGTTTTAGTAGACTGCCTAATCTTTTATTTATTTTTTTATATCATTATTTCTTAGTTTTTCTACACTCAATGTCATTTTATTGTTTTTCTTGAGATTCTTAAATTTTAAACAACATTTCATAACTACTGGATTATGATCACTTCTATGCCTACTCCAGGAAAACTTTTGCAGTCTTTAACTTAGTTCCTAAATCTTTCTCGCAGTTGTGTTTATAATTTTCATATAGATTGGTACACAAAAAAAAATCTCTGTTTCACCTGTGCATAGTCTATTCGGTATCTGTTGTTATCTCCTGGGATTTTCCACGTGTAAATTCTTGTGATTTTTATACATAGTATTCGAAATAATTAAATTATGCTTCATACAGAATTCTGTTAACCTTTCTCCTCTGTCATTTCTGCTTCCTAGGCCATATGCTCCTATAATTTTTCCTTCCTTTTCCTGACCTACTGTGGCATTCCAATCGACCATTATTATTAGATTTTCTTCCGATTTCACACGCGTAATTACTTATTTAATGTTTCCATATATTTCTTCTATATCATCACCATTATATTTCATGTTTGGCATATAAACCTGTAGAATAACAGTATTTGTTGGCAGCGTTGCAACCATAATTATTCTTTCATTATATCGCAGATGACTTATAACTTTACTTCCAAGACTTTTTCAACGAACTATTCCTACACCCGCTGTTCCATTTACTGATTCTGTATGTACGATTCTATATTCACGACTCCAGAAATCCTCTTCTTGTTTAGGTCACATCGCATTTCGCTTATCCCTAGCATATATCAATTTTCTTTCTGTCCATCTCCTTTTTCAGATTTTCTAACTTTTCACATCTGTTCAAAGTTCTAACATTTCATGTTCGTATTTTAGAAATACTCCTCCTCTCACTGCTGTGTTAGTGCGACATACATCGTTAAGTAAATTATAGTCAAATTTTTGAAATCTTCGACAAATAATATATATTTTTACGAGAGTCAAATAATTTGTACGAACTTAACACACGTTATTCGATTTTTCATATATACAAACACACATATACAAACATATACAAAGAACATATATGTATATACACAACCTGAAGGTACATACATATACACATAATACTCGCATTCGTAATTACACACAAACACATTTATATAAATATATATGTATATTTATATGTAGTTGTTCAGAATGTTAAGTCATTGTTATTATGATTTAATTTAATTTTTTCTATGTTTTCTTTTCTTTGTTTTTCGTTGCTTTTTATCGACCTTTTTGTCCTCTTCGGAGTATACGTCCGAACTATCATATTGTTCTTCGTTTCCGCTGTTAGCGTCGCTATCCAAACTTACGCTATCGTCCGTTGAGGAATAACCATGTTCGGAAGAAGAAGATGAAGAAGATGATATTGATGACATAGAAGAAGCAGAAGAAAAATTGAAACGGGTTAAAGGAGGAGAACCGGAAGATGAAGACGAAGATGTTGACATGTACAAACCGAGTTCTTTATGTATTTTATTAACATAAGCCGATCTGGCATGCGCATCACCATTGGAACCGTTCGAACTATCGTTATTGCCATGTCCTTTATTAGATCGACGTTTAGATTTTAATTTCAACTTTGACTTCGAATCTGACTTCTTCGAGTTGGACGATTTTCCTCCTTTTAATACTTTTGACCTAATTTAAACCACACAAAAAAATATATATATACAATAAAATTATACGGTTGAAAAAATTGATTAAAATATAAAAAGTCGATTATTATCTGACAAATCAATATTGCTTAAAATATTAGTAAATTACATTGTGCCAAATCGAATATTAGTACGACACAACGTCTTTGTGTAATTCTCCAGAAAATAAAAATTATTAATTCCAAGAATTAGACGTAGACAAAATAATTTTGATTTCGTAGCGAGCCGGGTACTTATTTATTAGTAATATATATATATATATATATATATATATATCGAAGTCCACTCAACTATCTTGTGAAATACACGGAACACGTCCTTCTCATTACACTAAAAGAATCATTTTTTGTAATAATAATAATAATCTTCATCATCATCGTAATCTATACAGAAAACGTCTGAAGCGGAAATTATTAAGTACCTAATGTTTCCTATTGAAAGGGAAACGATCTGAAAAGTCAGATAAGGCCAATCATCATATTTGCTACATTCAAACATCACTAATAACACAGTCGAAGACCCTCGAATATCCTCGGAATGTTACTATATATGTCATCATGATGGAATGTCTCACATTGTTCGAAAATTATTAAATGAACTTGTTTAACAACCCTAATAACATTAAATACTTTCAAGTTGAAGATACTTGAACCGCCTAATATAATTAACAATAATAATAATGCTGATATTATGAGGAAAAGATGAATCGCATTTCATGGCCATGTCAAACGAATAGGTAAATATCGTCTTACGAAAAAAATTTTGGATTTCTTCGACCAAAGAAGCTCGAGTTCCTTGGATTAGATATACATCTTTGTGGAAAACGTAGCGAAAGAAATTGGTAAAATATGCACGGATGAAAGAATACAAAAATATGCCGAAAGAATTAAAGAGTATTAACGAAGAAAACGAAGGGAATATAATTTGAAATTATGTCTTCCGTGGTCCATAGCTGGCCAAATTTCATACAGAAGAAGCAAAATAAAAACAATAATAATAATAATAATAATAATAAACCCAGTAATTTGTACGGACAAACAAAAATACCAGCGCACATATTACACACACACACACACACACTCGCTTTAATGGTAAGAATAGTTTATATAACGTATACATATTATTATTGCGTATATTGTAGCGTAATTCTACATTATTTCGTTGGTATTTATATTTTATAAAGCATAAATTTCAAAATCGAAAATAATATCGAAATCGATCGATTTTGAAAAATAATAATTAAAAGCTATATATACAAAAGTTTTTACCCACACTGTAATCTTATTCAAAATTAATTAGGGGTAATCGGAAAAAAATTTATATTATATTTAGCAGATTTCTCGATGACGTCGCGTAAATATA
Source organism: Coronaproctus castanopsis (assembly GCA_032883995.1). Classification (NCBI taxonomy): domain Eukaryota; kingdom Metazoa; phylum Arthropoda; class Insecta; order Hemiptera; family Monophlebidae; genus Coronaproctus; species Coronaproctus castanopsis. The sequence continues at coordinate 269,669,295 of CM065052.1, forward strand.
TTAATCAGCGCTGTCGCGCTATGTAACTCGAAACAGCGTAGTCCGAATTAACGTATATCGATACTTCCCTAATTCGAATGACAGATTCGATAATAATCGATTCCTTCACTAATTTTTATAAAATTTGTTACCAGTTTTAAAAAATATCCGAAACGTTTCACCCAAAAACAGAAAACAATGTAATTCTGCGGATACGGTTTACCACATATTCCACAAAGATGTAATCACAGAGGGATATTTGTGACGTAGCAGAATTAGTAAATAACGAATATAACAAATTTTCGTTTTTTACATGGACTGTAATTTTGCTAATTTCTTGATTTTTTAAATGATTTTTGAAAGAAAAAAACATTTAGGTTTTTTAAAAAAATATTAAAATTAACATTTTTTTAAATAAAAAAATCAATTTTTTGTTTTAGTTTTTTGATTTTTTAACGATTTAAAAAAACACAAGTTTAAAAAAAAAATAATAATAATAATAAGTTAGCTATCGAAGAAATAAGAAAAGGAAAAATTATAAAGAAGATAATGTTCATTTTGTTTAGATTTAAAAATCATACATATATTGAGAATGTAAATAAAAGATTGTGTATAACGGCAATAAACTTAATTCGATTACCACCTTAAATTTTCGTATGATAAATTTGTATTCATTAAATAAATATATTATTATGAAACGAGAAAAAAATGCAGCCCGTTGTGATTAATTGCGAAAATATCATCATCATCATCTCCCATCTCCTATTCAGGAGGTTGACACCCCGGTTTTCTGCATTTGTCTTTGTCTAGTTTCTTTTATCATTTCCACAACTGAATTTATTTCGGCTATCCCACGTGTATATTCTATGCGTCTCCTTCTGCGTGGGCCTTACCACCAAAATTTTCACTTATATCGCAAGCGCTCGGATTTTAAGACCAAAAGTACTTATTTTTTTACTCTTCCATCATATTTAGAACGATTGATTGGTTTAATTTGCATTTATTTAGTACTTCCAAATTTGTTCTTTTTTCCTTCCAAGACATTCGATGCATCCTTCTGTGGCATTACATTTCAAGGTCAGTGATTTTATTTTTGTTGACTTCCGATAATGTTCAGGTTGCCGAATATCATTGTTCACCACACAAAGCAGCGAAGAATTTTCAATTTTAGTTGAAGATTTAATTTTCTATAAGTACTCGTTCCATGTAAATGCATTTCGCCCGCATCCTATTCTTCTTTTTATTTCTTCATCGTTTTTCCATGATTAACCTTTCCAAATACATCTACCTCTTTACTTGTTCGATTTTTTCTCCATCTATATAGAGCACCTGTCTACTAAAAGTCTTCAGAAATCATATGACTGTCTACCCCTCGGCAAGTTTAGGTTCACCATAAAAACCTTATATTTACGGTTATGGTTTTTACCCAAAAGGCTAAGGGAGTAAACCCTGACAGAAAATCCGGTGGAAGGCAACAGGAAACAAATGCTGTAATTTATTCTCGACAATGATGGCAACTCGAAGAAATCATAGGACTCCTATACTCGTGAGATATGTTATAAGCGTATCAGGCAATGGGACAGAGGAGATACCCATGAACAACGTTTTAAATATGTAGCTGTATAAAGTGAATTACTAACGGTCAAATTCCGATCGGAGACACGTTAAATATGAAAGTGAACATCTATCGATGGTCGTATTAATGTAATGACATTTTAATTAAGGTTTCCATCTATGGTCATATTAATGTAATGACATTTTAATTAAGGTTAAGTTTTTAGGCAACCGAGATTTTCTCAGCGTTTTTTTTTCCTTTTTATAAAATCCCGTTTTTCCGGTTAATATACACGTTAGATACTAATCAGTTATCATTATTAAATACCATTACATACATAACTATTTTAATTGAGTAGAATTTCGTTTTATCAAAGTTTTAACCGAAAATGTCAATTTCGATAAATATGGCTTTATTGTTTTCTTGGAAAAGAATTTCGATCGGATTTTTTCTTCTTAAAACAATTCTTCGGTAGATTAAAAAAAACAAAACAACGAGATATCTCAAAATCGAAAACCCGAAATATAAAATTGTAATTATATATAGCTAACACGTACGCGGTAAAAAGAAAAATTTCTAACCACCCGAACGATTAATGCGATCGAGCTTTAACGCGTACATTTAGATAAGTATCGAGAAAAATTAAAAAAAAAAATGGAAATTTCCAAAATTTTTCTAAGGTGTACTCAAGGGTCGGATCAAAAATTTTTATATTTATTTATTTTCGAATTTTCGTCCGTATTATTTTCATTAAACGTATAAAAATGAAGAAAAAAATCCGTAAAACGATTGAACAAGAAAAATGATAAACGAGAGAAACTGCTCAACGTATGTAATACTTTTCATTATAAATTTTTCTTCGTACGACCACACAATGAAAATGCTTAAATTCGAACCGAGGCTTCCATTAAAAGGAGACGAAAAAGGGAGAGAAAAAAAAAGGATAGAAATAATCCGAATACTTATCGTTAAAGTAAAACGATACCAGGGCCCGAAACCGTCCGACAAGGATTATTAATCTGATTATGGAACAAGAAAACTACGGCGATGAAAGGAGACGGAGAAAGGCTATTTAAATTGTAGCATTAAGAAATTTGCATTTACATCGCAACACAATAGGATGAATAAACTCGTTCTAGATTGAAAATAGTAGAGACTATAATACCGACTTAGGGCGTTAGGTAAGGGGAGCCAGGGAACTAAAGGCCTTTATAAAATTCGATACCGCGAAGAAGAAGCTTTTAATATCGGAGAGGGTAAAAATTCACGATGCATAACTGCATACCGTAAAGATAGAGATATTCAGTTAAATAGAATAGATACGAAGTTTAAATTCCTTCCATAACGTTTTATCACCTCGGCTTTAAAACTCTGTGTCGAATTCGTTCGAGATAATATTCCAAATTATTCGTCTTCATATTAGTGAGTGTTAATTTATAATCGACACGATAAACCAGTTAAGTTCCAGACTTTAACCCTTTCAATCTTAACATCCTCCGTACAATACATAAACTTTTAACGCTAACAAAAATTAAAAATTTCATTCGGTTCACATAGAACGTTTTATTACTAAAAATTTTAAAAATATTGTTATTACGCGTACAAAATTATCCAAATCTAAAAACCAAAAAAAAAATAAATACACGAAATATCGATTTACATATTTATTTACCTCCAGTCTTACACAGAGATGTATCATCATCATCATCATAGCGCCATACTTATCACCAGTTGTACCAATCTGACAGATTCCGAAACGAGAGGTTGTCTTTTACCTTCCTCGTGGTATTCTTCACGTAATTTTCCCCCGCATTAATCCCTGTATCGTTCTGAATGGGTGTCCCATTACACGACCAAACTACTTCAGTTTACAACGCTTGACTTATCGAATTTTAATAATACTCTTTAAGATATTAATAATTAACTAAATTTAGTTAATTTGAGTTTTATTGATATTTTAAGATGTTCATAATTAATTAAATTCGATTATGTCGGGTTTTATTAATATTTTAAGATATTAATATTTAACTAAATTTAGTTAGTGTTTTATTAATATTTTAAAATATTAATAATTAATTAAATTTGGTTGGATCGGGTTTTATTACTATTTTAAGATATTAACAATTGACTAAATTTAATTAATTCGGGTTATATTAAAATGTATGGGTAAAATGTAAACAAATGTATATACTATATCTACATATGATTAATATTTTATCGTAACGCTTTCTACGACCGATATACCGGAAATTTTAAACATTTCTTCATTCATATCGGAATACAATTTATCCGCGCGTCAAAGCTATCAAATATTGAAAAAATCATTTTACTCCAAATTCGAGTCGGTCATTTCCGATTTAAGTGTTACTCGATTCGTACTTCTTATTCTAAGGCGCGTCACAGAGTAAAATTTAAATCGTTTCCAGTTGGAAGAGATTCCGTTACATTAATAGCGCTTAAGTTCTCCAAGCTTTTAGTCTTTCAGACACTGCCGAGTTTTCCAGCTCTTCGACTGTTCAAAGGCAACGTCTCGATTTTAATCTTCCATTATAGCAAGTCCTGTATGGTTATTAATAATTGTTCTACGTAACTTAAAGTAATTTATATGTTTAACCCACTTTCAGTATTCACGCGAGTTGCCAATTTATTACACTAATTATAAATTTTAAAGTATGAAATAATTGAAGAAAATAACTTAGGTAAGATGAAAACACACGTGTACATATTACTTTAGACAATTTTGAACGTATTACATAAACGTTTCCGGAACTAAAACATTATGTCTATATAAAAATATACACTGTTTTTTTTTGTTTTTTTTTTTATTTCAATGTCCTCTTATTATACAGGAAAAAGGGACACTGCGACTGCAAGGGTTAAACAACAAACATGAAAACGATAAAACGTGAAAAAGTACTTATTTTCATCAACAACAACAACAACAATATATTTGCATAAGTTATAAACATAAAAGAAAATATACGTAAACATTGTGTACCGGGAACAACTTACCGCAATAACACAGTAAGAATATAAAGAATAAAAGAAAACAAAACGTTGAATGCTGCAGGAAAAAAGCAAATGAAAACCTGCAGCTACAAAATAAACAAGTTTTCTAAACAATACATATATAGGAGCTTAAACTGCTAAAATATATTGTTTAGGTCGTGAGTTCTTAAATAAATACTATGTAAAAAAAAAAGTGGATGACATGGTGTCGAAGGTACATACTAAAGTAAAGTGGTTAATACTAATAAATGAATAAAGTATAATTAATTACTACATAATGTTATGTTTAAGTCGTCTGTGTATATATTTGGAATTTGGAATACATAAAACCAAATTGCCTAAAATCGTAATTGGCAATCGAGGAGACGAGTTCATTGTTGTGGTATGAGCATTTAATAAAAAGTCAGGTACTTATTTTCTATCGACATTTTTACACGCACATACTTGAAGAAAACCCACACACATATATATTACGACGGTCGTCGTATGTCACGCCGAAGTAAAGAATTAAATTATTGTATATATTTAATTAAAATAAATGAATTATATAAATATTTATTATTAACGTCCATATGGTAACGGAAAAAAAGATGTATTATTAAAAAAAAAAAAAAAAACATGGTTTGAGACACGTCAGTTGTGTTCACACAATAATAACAATAATTAAGTGACAGCGCTCGCCCCTATGGTCACGAGGTAGCGTGTAACCGGTTACTATAGTGAAAATTGGTAGAGGGGAGAGTTTCGAAAAGATGGAAGAAAAAAGAGATTTAGTTTTAGCGATGAATTTTCATAGAAGTTAGTTGAATGCGGTTATTAATTTCGAATATTGCGAAAATATTATAAATTTTGCGAACTGCTCATTTACTACTAATTCAGTAACATTTGTATCCGTGAAATCGATGTTACTGTAGTTGCATCCTAACAGTACACGTTTAATATTATCAATGAAATTACATATTCGAATACGCAATTTTGTATTTATATAAGCGTGCGAGGCACAGTTTGAAGACAACAGAGATGGTTTAAGCGCAAAATACAGTTAACAGAATGATGACAATGTTTTAAATATACCGGAGGACGAAGTAGTTCAGGCAATAAAATTCTCTAATGTACGTAAAGCACCAGGAGCGGATAATGTTGTAGCAGAGATAATTAAAGTATTTGATAATAGAAGTATTACGATATTGACTCAATCATTTAATAGAATCTATACGACAGGAGATATTCCAAAAGAATGGTTAGTGTCAAATTTAGAAATACTCCAGAAGACCAACAGGCCGTCATCCTGTAACGATTACAGGCCCATAAGTTTAATTAGACGTAAATTAAAAATACTATTAAAAATAATACAATCTAGAAATCGAGAATAGGACAAAAATGTGAAGAAAACATAAGTAAAGAACAATTCGGTTTTCGATGTGAACTGGGGAACTAGGGAAGCATTATTCTGTATGAATACATTAATTCAAAAGTTAAAAGCAAGCAATCAATATATATGTGTTTCATAAATTTCGAGAAGGACTTTGACAAAGTATGTCGAATTATTTAATGTAGTATAAGAAATCGGGTTGGATATTGTTGATAGAAGATTGATAAAGAATTTATAACAGATGGCAATGGTGAAATAATCGAGAAACGACAGATAATATCAAAATGGAACACGGTGTTCAGGGAGGGGTGCATTTTATCATCGACATTGTTGAATGTATACGCAGATTTTATATTTAGAGAAACGTTAACAAATAGACCTGAAGGTTTCAAAATTGGAGATGAAATTATTAATCATACAAGGTATGTCGATGACACGGTAATATTAGCAGAAAATGCGAAAGATCTAGAAATATTACTGAAAGCAGTAGAAAAAAACCCTTAGATAAAGAAAACCAAAGTAATGGCGGCAGTAGATACAAATAAGCCAAAAATAATATTAAAAGATACTGAATTAGAAGTAGTGAGTGAATAAGTATAGATACCTAGGAGCTTGGCTTACCAACGCCGGGGATTCAAGCGAAGAGATTAAATGGCAGGATTGGACAGGCAAGATTAGCATTTATGAAAATAAAGAAAACACTAACATCGCATGGAGTATCTCTTTCAGTAAGAACCTTAAAATGGTATGTATGGTCGGTGTTGCTGTATGACTACTGCAAAACATAGACACTAAGGGTTAAAATAATAAACACTATAGAAGCTTTTTTTTTCATCAGGTTCTACACTTTGAAGCGTATTTAGCGACATACACACACATAAAAAAATATATACATAAGTATAAAGTCAAAACTTTTAAAATTTTAACTTTCGTAGGAAACTTGGCTGATACTTAAAAATTAACTCGTAGAAACTGAACTATGTATAAATTATTTTATAGCTGTTGTTTATTTTTAATCAGGCATCTTTTCATTTTTCTAAATAACATTTCATAATTTTATTCTTTTTTCGAAGAAACTTTTATTAATTATCTTTCTTTTTAGCATCTTTTGATGTACGCGAAAATTTCTCTTATTGTACACGATTTAATTACACCCGTCCATCTCTTCAGTTTTCTCGAAAACAAGCTATTATTATTAATAATAGTAATAATGATACGGGGTAATTCTGTTACAACGCTAAATACAAAAAGTGGGACGATGATGACTTTACATCTGGAACAATGCTTTCAATTTATAAGTATGCTATAGCGTTTTAAATGCGACGACGAGCGTAGACGAGATAAAATACACGTGAATTATTTAATAAATTTCACTTTTCATCGCTAGCTATCGTTCCAGTCGATTGCAGTCGTTCATTATCGAGAGAAAGATAATTACGATCTCTCTTTCTAATCGTACAGTTCTTACTTTGGAATATTATACTCCGTTTAGAGAAGGTTGATATGGCTAATTAAATATAAATAAATAAATACACCTTTATGCTGCTGGCAAAATACGGAATTGCAGAAGAAGCAAACTTTCATCCCGTTAACCTGTTTTAAGAATTTTACGAAGCTTCGAATTTCTCGCGTTACCAGCTAAAATTAAGTTTACCATCTTTTATGTAACACGGATATTGTAGAATAACAATAAGAAGAAATTGTTATTTTACGTAGAAATATATTAACAATACAGTTGGTTTTTTTTCGGTGGGTTTTGTTTTCTTGTATGAATTGGCATTTTTTAAACCATTTCAGTATCTATAAAAGTTAAGTTGTTTGCGAATATCAGTTGCATTGCGGCATTATAGTGTGGTATACATAGATTTTCCATGTTTTCTGTCTTTAGCTCGACGTTTTAATTATGCGGAATATAATTACGATGCAAGAAAGTAATGAACTGCGGAATAAGAGCCCCTTTATAGTGACTTATCCTCGATTGTATATAAAATTAATTAAATATTTAGAGGTAATCAGTTTACAGCTTTGTAGTAGCACACATCAAGTTGTCGTGTTCTGTCTCTTTTAATCGCACAGAATCTTTGTTGAACAACGATGCAATAAAATAATGAAGTTTTGCCTAATCTAGTCTTCCTTTTAATAGCGCGCTGATTTTCCTCAACGGTTATTTTTTAGGGAAATAAGTTATGTTTTGTTGATTTTGGGTGTAAGTTTATACAATGAATTTCTTACGCTAGCTGTTGCTAGTGTGTTGTTTTTCTTGTTAATTAGCGATTGAAGGTTATTTTTCCTTTTAAACTTTCACCGTTGATATGCACGTATTCCCGAATTTTATTTTTCGGTTTAAACTATGTACATTTTTCTATTAAAAGCAATCTCAGTTTTCACTTTCAAACTCGAAAATCGTAATTGTTTTCAAAACGTTACATAATAAAAAAATTGACACGGTTCGGCAAATTGTGAATGTATTATTTTTTTTTATATTAAAATAATAAAAAAAAAACAACATACTAATTCAACTAATCAAATTTTTGCAGAGGTTATATTTAATCGGTGCATTACGCAAATCAAACAACATTCTTAATCTTTAAACTACCTAAAGATGAACTTGTTCCGTAGGGACGCGCAGAAAAAAAAAAAATATCTATCGAAACTGAAGAAAATATACCGTATGAACAAATTAAAGAAGCTGTGAACTCCGTTCAAATATAACCCAAGATTACATAATAACGTCTATACTACAGGGTGTCAGAGAAGACGTTTTTTTTTTTTTCAATAGCGCATTTGGTATGCTACAACGCAAACTACGTGCTCCACACTTTTAGTGTACATACGAAAGAACTGTTTTCGTCTGGCTTCAGGTCAAAATAACGTTCAAACGTAAAACGCGCGATCCCTCTCGTTATAGGATGCCGTGATAAACTGGACAAAAATGAAGTGTACACTAAATATATAGATAACTCTGTTTGCATTCAAGCAGTCTTACCAACATCATTTTCTCTAAGTCACCCTATATTATATATATAACAAATATACGTTGTTTTTTTTAATTTAATGTCCATGATTATTTATTCTGATGCATATTTTAATACAGACCAGACATTGATATTCTATAAAGACTTTCAGATAAACCAGTGATAGATATCGAGTACAATTTTGGTCTTCTTCTTGTAAATCAATCTCCTACCGGAGGTTGGTGACCATCTGACAATATATTTCTTTATCTCGTGCCGTGTGAACCAGTGTAGCCGCGTCAGTCATATTGAACCAATCTTTAAGATTTTTCGTCCATGACCTTCGTCTGCGTCCTCGACATCTGCTACCTTCTATTTTACCCTGTATTATGGTCTGCAATGTGGCGTATTTCCTGTTCCGAATTATGTGCCCAAAGTAGGCTGCTTTGCGTGTTTTTATTGACGCCATAACTTCGCATTTTTTCTTCATTTTTGTTTTAAAATGGCTTCATTGGAGATCTTATCTATCCAATATACTTTCAGAATCCGCCGGTATAGCCACATTTCGAACGCCTCTATTTTTGGTAAGCTGAGATAATATTGTAAAACATTAAAGCGATAGTACGTCTCCGATATATCTAATTTACAACATCATCTCTTAGTAAGCGAGCTACGTCGATATGCTTAGATTAATCTGTATGTTCGTATTTTCGAGAAAATTTGGTCGCGCGCGAGATAAATAATCTACTCGACCAGTTGAAGATGTTGCTACTGCGCATAATTCATTTCTACTATCATATGCGCACAGGTGTGCGATGGTTACATAGACGCAATGAATAATGGCACGAGTATACTTCTAGATGGCGTGGAATTTCGACAACAAAAGTATTATTTACGTAATAACTCGAAAGATAGATATTAAACAGCGAACATCGACTCGCCGATACCTCAAGTATCGAACATTGTCGATTTGTTCACTGGAACACTCTACTCACTATAAACCTCCTATGTTGCGGAATTCGCAATTGGTTACGAAGTCGACGCAATGTTCTTAGAACGTCGAAATCGACTCCGGTGACAACGAAGAAGTTCCGCTCGTTCGTACACGAATTTGACGTTAAAACTTCCGTATATCGGCGATTTTTTGATTACGTTAAAAGGTCAAAAAAAAACATGCGCACTAAGAAACTTTAAATTTATCTACGCAACACGATAGGAAAGTACGATTTTGGAGTGGGACGTATAAAGGATGAAAAAGCAACGAAAAATAATCATAAAAAATAATAATAATATAAAAAAAAAGAGTTAACGGCTTTTTCTTTTGTTAAGGAGTCGGATCTATCGGAGCTGTTTACGCAAGTGAAAAGATATTATATACATTATCATCACACATCACGAGTCTCTTAATGTACAGCGGCTACGTAGACTGCGTATATATATATATGTGTGTGTGTGTATATGTAGAAGATTGAACCGAAGACAGCATATAAAATACCTCTATAATCGAGTTTGAAGTTTGGGTCAATTCTCTGGGGAATGAACTCCATTAAAATGTACTACTCTATCTATATACGGATTTTTCTGGGGTTTTGACGTCCCGTCCATAGGTTGATATAATATATATATATATATATATATATATAAGTTACGATACAGGAAGCATCAAGGACGATACGTACTCTAGACTCTAGAGTATTATCTCAGTGTTCATGTACTACACATCGCTTACGAGTTTTTTCTTTTCAAAATAGTTCGAAAGACGTAGGAGGAACTCAGGAACGCCGCTAAGAAAATTTCAAATTACCAATATCGTCGCCGTCCCGAAAAGATAAAGCGATGTCGTTAAAGGTGTCGCTTGAGAAAAAGCTTCATTTTCCTTAGACGATCACACTGTCTGCTGCACTCTATTTCCTATAGTTAAGTTTTTTTTATTCACTCCGCACACTTTGAACATTCCATTATTACTACTACCACTACATAATTCGGATTGTGAAGGTTTTTGAGAGACCTTGAACAAAAATATCAGAAAAAAGAGCTGAGAAAGAAGTAGAATTTTATAAATATATATACATACATAAATACATACATACATATATATATATATATATAGTGTACCGTGATAATGGACATAAATGAACTGTATGTAGGTGTAGGGGAAGAGATTATAATAATCATTATTGATATATATATGTATGTTTAATAAGCTTATCAGTATGGCTAAGACAAAACTTTTGACATTATCGTAACACAAAGTTCGCTAAAACATACAAATTAAACTGAGGAACTTTCAAGCGAGTACAAAAGTATATCTGTACAAAATAGATACGTGTATAACTGGTACTCAATTAATCCTCTTACAAGTTTATCCTCGTAGTAAATGAGCTACTTCTTAAATATATCGTCAGTTAGTCGTTTATTTATAAAAATATGGAATAATAAAAATAGGCGCACTAATATCATAAATATTACGTACGAATAACCGGAACAATGAAATGCAATGAAGTCGTCGGGATTTGATTGTTTTCTTCATAGAAAAAAATATGCACCCTGTTAATATATTATGTAAAATGGTGTCATTTTTAAGCTCAGATCACACCCCAGTAATAGCTAGTGTCGGTATTACACCTACCATAAATAAAGATATAACGTCTAACAAATAGGAGCACAAATTAGGAAATATTTTCAAACTACATGAATCATCAAATCAAATTAAACGTCCATCTAAAAGAACCTAAAGAAATTAATGAAGCAGTTAAATTTCGTTAAAAATATCCATTACGCTTGTACAAGTGCAACTAAGTATCCAGCCTATAAAGTAAACTATGGAAAGTTAGATTTTAATCTACCCATGGAAATTAGACAACTAATTCAGTTGTCACGAAGATCAAAAAACAAATAGCAACGAAATAGAACACCTTCCTTGAAACGTTCTTTCAACCATTATCATAACTTGTTAAAAGTGAAAATGAACGAATACAAATCTGAAGGATACGCTCAATTCTTTACCTCATTAAATCCGGAGGACATGAATGTATGGAAGGCTACTAAGGCATACTTAAAAGAGAAACATAAACAATAAGAAAATCAAATGAAGAATGGGCAATGACAGATAAGGATAAGGCTGATACCTTTGCATTGCATTTGTACAATACTTTTCAACCGTATGCCGATTTAATGAATACCAAACATGAAAACAAAGTCGAACAGTATTTACAAAGCCCAATTCAATTAACATTACCGACGAAACGTGTATCACCACGTGAGGTACAAACAAAAATTAAAAAGTACCAACTAAAAAAAAACACCAGGTAAGGGTCAAATAATAATGAAAAATTTGACAACAAAATCGGTACTATATCTAACATATATTTTTAATGCAAGGCTTAGAACCGGCTACTTCCCAGAAATGTGTAAAGACTCAATCATTCGACTGATTACAAAACCTCAAAAGAATCCACAGAAATTAACATCTTTAGGCCAATTAGCCTATTAAGTATATTGGGTAAAATATTTGAAATGATACTACATGACAGAATACAGAAGGTAATAACCATAAATAATCTAATCCCAGATCATCAGTTTGGTTTTCGAACTAATCACTCGACTATCCACCAGGTTTATCGAATATCCGATCGCACCTGTTCCGCATTTGAGAGGCATCAATATTGTAATGCCTTAATCCAATACACGCTTCAATAATTGCAGGAACATCTCAATAGAATTAACGTTTGGGCTGTTAAATGAAAAATCAAAATTAATCAAAGTAAAAGCCATCAAGTCACATTTACTTTAAATACCGGTAACTGTCCACAAATAAGTTATGGAAACGAACTGTATAAAATTCGGTGAAATACTTACGATTAGTACTTGATCGTCGACTTACATTGGGACCCCATGTAGCGAACGTAAGACAACGGATCATGGAAAGAATCTATAAGCTACAGCCACTAATTGGTAAAAAATCCAGAGTCAATCTCTACTGCAAAAAATTAATTTATCAGACGATACTTGCTTCAATTTGGAGGTACGGTATTGAAATATATGGAACAGCATCCAGTAGTAATGTGAAGCGAGTGCAACAGCTGCAGTCAAAAGTTCTCAGGATAATAGCAGATGCTCCGTATTACGTGTCAAACCGGACGCTACATACCGATATTCGTGTACCGTATGTACAGGAATATTACAAACCTTGTTATATACGATTTTTTAACGATACAAAAGAAAACGAAAATGTTTACATAGCCGATATCCATCGACCTATGTTGTAGTTTTATCATCGGTATTGTTTGTCCTATTGGGGATGGACAATATAGAAAACGGTTACGTCATATGTAATATAGATAACAGTTACGTCATATATTAAGGCACCAATAGTGGTCGTCACACAGGAGTGGTGTATAAAAAAATAAAATAAAAATAAAAAAACACGAAATTTTAATACGGACATTTCGACACAAAAAATAAACAATGTATTAACTGCGATTATATGCACTTAATGATGAAAACGTCAAAAATTATATTACGACGTTAACCAGATATTAAATTGAACAAGAGTCGAATTAAAACGGATAAAGAAAAGGCATGGATATTTGCTGAACATCTCTATACGATTTTCACTCCTCATCATAACTGCTCGCAACATCATAGAAATTTTATACAAGAATCAATAACGATAGCCCGTCCATCAGACCGTGCCACTAAACATTTTACGCCTAAAGAGGTATTTCAATGTATCCGTAAAGCGGCCGTTACGTAAGAGTCCTGGTTTAGATCAAATTACTGGAGAAATAATTAGCCATCTATCGCAAAAGGCGGCTATCCACTTGTTACATTTTCAACGCAATATTAAGAATGCGCTGAAAAGATCTGTAATAATTATGATTCGTAAAAATGGAAAATCACACACACACAGATGTTTCGTCATATCGGCCAATTAGTTTACTTTCTTTACCATCGAAAAAACTAGAAAAACTGATTCTTAGTCGTATCGATATAAAGCAATAAAAAATGCTGATGTGTTGCCAAATCACCTGTTTGGTTTTCGTTACAATCATTTTTCAATTCAACAATGCCACAGATTGGTCGATGTAATTTCGCTAACTTTGGAAAAAGAAGAGGTATGTCTGCAGCCTTTCTCGATGTCACCCAGGCATTCGACAAAGTATGGCACTCTGGACCGCTGTATAAATTACGCAAAATTTTAAACGAAGATATCTATTTATCGTTCAAATCCTAATTTTTTTAATATTCCTACTGCACAGTCACTCGCCGGATACTCTAACAGAAACTTACTATCTCATTTCATACGTGCATTCCTATTAATATGTCTTATATCTTTTATCGTCCAACAATGTTCACATTTACAATTTTGAGATGGTGTAAGTTTTCTATCAATGAGCACAATATATCTTATTCGTCAAAAAGAAAGTCATGGCACTTCACTCTCTATAAGATTACACGCGAATTCTAGTTGATTTTGTACGCAAGAATCATGTACAATGGGCTATTTACGTCGTTCGACAAACAACGCGACGATATAAATATGTATAAATTCTTATTTTTCATCGTACGCAACAACATCCAAAAATTACTCACACACAAATTACATATTCTCTGGATGGGAAAAGTAATTCATTAAAATATACACGATTCTATACGTACGACCGTATATATTTTTAAAAAATTGAAAACACATACCACTCGTATTTTTAAAAAAACAAAAAAAAAACGCATTATTTACATGAATAATTCGTTATAATAAGAATAATTAATTTGTACCGGCATCCTCATTAGCGTAAAACAATAAACTGGAACGAATAATAATTTAGCAGCGCTGTTTCGTACGTTTTTGTGAAAACATCGCTAGCGGAGAGAACAGTGAAATTTTAAATTAAAATCGACCAACTGTTAAACTAACCCAGATAGAACACATTCGGAGTTGTCAGAGCGCTGCTGAGAAAATTAGCCGTAATAATAAAGAGACGTGCAAAAACACGTTATAACAAAATAAAAGACTTTATCTCTCTCGCATACACATTACACGAGCAACCGTGAGCACATATGCGTCAGATTTAATAAACACTGAATATATTTACAATTTAAATTCAGTTTCCAACCGAGCGTCTGGCCATGCTAATTTACATTTTAACCCTTCCGACTACCAACTCGGAATAGCTGCAATTTTCCTCCTTACAATATTACGCGAAATATTTTTAAAAGCTTAATTTTTATACAGGCATAATGATAATATTCGCAAATTCTCGATCGAAAAATGTTTAAAATTAAACGAACACGACTGAACAACATCAAGTAAGAGACTTGGCTTATTTTGAAATTAAGCATTGGTTTACAATAGATCAGTACGTATAGCTATTGTGGTATTATGTTATATTAGACGTAAGTTCTATCACCTTACCCATATGATTAAAAAAAAAATCTGTATGGGTCACTTAGAAGTTCAACATTGGTTTTTATGTAAACTATTTTTTTTTTTTATTATTATCTCTCGATACGTTATTTATAAAACTGGGGGTTCTACCCAAGAATTTTGATAATTGGGGGTTGCTACCCAACAAGGTATTGCCCTTTTTGGTCTCTGCAAGTGGGAAGCCCGTATACTAAAAAATAAAATACTTTTTTAAATGTCATATACTTGCATATACTCGGATTTGCAGGCGCAATTAAACTTATTTATAATTAGGGGTTGCTACCAAAAGGGTTTCTGCCCTTTCTGGTCGTCACAAGTGGCAAGTCTGTATACTAAAATTTTTTCAGGGTGTAAAACCGAAGCCACTAAAATGACATTTTACATAATTAATTAAAATGTTGAATATGTTAAAAAACAATTCTAACCTCACTTATATATATATATATATATATATATATATATATATATATATATATATATATATATATATATATATATATAAAGATGCTGCACGCGGTAACAGAAAGCGTTCTGCTCTACTTTAACTTATTTATGAAGAAGTATGCAATTAGTAAGTACTAAACATTTAAAATGAAATTATATATATATATATATATATATATATATATATATATATATATATATATATACACCATATTACTCAACAGTATTTAATATTTATAAAACAAAAACAATTTCATCAAAATCTGAGTATTTTTGGAGAGATATGGCAAAAATGTCATTCTGTTATGTTTATGTTACAGTTTTGCTCGGCCATTTTCCTCGACGTAGCAGACAGGCTTTCGATGTCTGGCACGAAGGTCACATCGTTAAAATGTGCAACCTCCTACCAGGAGGTCTACGTCGATTACTAACATCATACTTGTCAGAGAGACAATTTCGGGTAGCACACGAAGATGATAAATCATCGTATCATCCGATACAGGCTGTAGTTCGACAGGGTAAGTGTCCCGCTTCCTATCCTGTACCCCCTACATACCAACGATTTTCCTACTGACGATAAGACAAATACATGTACGTTTGCCGATGACACCGCCATCCTATAGTGGTAGTCAGAAGGATGCAACAGAGAGAACATTCAACGTCATCTAGATAGCGTTATTAGTTGAGCTCAATGCTGGAAAATCATGTTCAACAAAACCAAATCACAACACATCGCATTCACCTTGTCTCATCGGACTTATATGGCAGATTAACCTATTCCGCAAACTAACTTGGTATCTTGGCATATACACTTGGACTTTCGTCTTAGGTGGAAGCGGTATGTAAAGATGTAGTGCAGGCGAATCAAGAGAACAATATCTTCGACCGGCTAATAGGGAGGCGTTCAACGCTCAGTATTTATTGCAAACGCCTGATATACTTACAAATTAAAAAGCCCATATGGACATATGGAATAGCCCTATGGAGTTGTGCTAGAAGTACGATCAGCAGCTCGTTCAAACTCGGCAAAACGTTACCCTACGAATAATCGTAGATGCCTATCGTTTTTCCCATAACGATGGCGTACACCGCGGCCTCGCATTAAAAAGTGTAAGCGAAGTAATATAAGATATTGCAAAGATGCACGAATGACGATTGCATGAACGTCTCAATCTTGAAGCGAAAAAGTTGCTCGACGTCGAACCAGACACTCGCTATTTGAAACGGCTGAAACCGCACGACTTGATTTAGAACTTTAAGTACTAATTTATATATGATACATATGTACGTTAATAAAAAGCCTTGCTCGCTGGAGCAAGTGTCTTCGCACCCGTTTTCACGTGTTTAACACACTAATTTTAAGCATATATATCGTCGCAAATAATTGTAATACCTATTTAAGCGTAGTCTTAAGATCTTATTAATTTTTAAAATAATAATAATAATTAAAAAATTGTTTATGTTTAATTCGTGAGATTTTCTTCATATTTAAGTTCCCAATTAATTTCTTGTATATAACTGTTTAATAATAATTAGTGCATAATTACTAAATTTCAAGCCGCGTCGAATTAACCTGATGGGGTTTTCTCTACTATCACAATAAACTGTCTTTCAGCTACTAATACGTTTAATTATTGTAACGTATAACCGTCAATTCATTATCATTAACTCGTTTTTATTTGATTCAGGGTTTTTTTTTGGTTTTTTGTTTCCAATTAACCTGCAGCAGTTCTCTTTATCAACGTAATAACGTAAATAGTGACTTATTTCTACTAACCTTTAATTCGCTTGTTTAAATAACACATCTTTGAATACCTTTTGGTGTGGAAATTGTTTTCTCCCGAATTATTTGCGCATATATTATTATAATTTATTTGTTGTACAATTTATTATACGAAAATTAAAATTATATATATATATACATTATATAAAATATATAGGAGGTAATTAAAAATATCAAAATCCGTAGATTATTAACTAAGCAATCCAACTTAAAAATAAATATATATACTGTTTTAAAATAAGAGAGGTAAACAGTGTGACTTTATAAAGGCTCGCGAAATTGATAATACAATAAATATAATATACGTTAAATGGGTAAAACCACCGGATTTTAGCTGCACAGAAAAACTCTTTAACAAATTTAGCTGGAAAGAACTCATGGTAGTGAAAAAATTTTTTTTTTTAGTTCGGTACTATGACAATTGTTTTTCTTTCTCGTAATTTTAAAAACTTCTTAATTTTCTAATCAATTTTCTAAAAACAACAAAATAATAAATACTTTCGCAAATTTACACACTATTTTTAACCTCGTAAAACGAACAGGTCATCTCTGCTAAATGATTATTTATACTCGTCGCGAAAGTACCGTACACAATCTATACGTTATTGATAATATCGGCTATAAGATACGGATTGTCAAATAACTTGCTAAAAATTCAACTGACCAATGTGTTATTCGATATTTTTTTTCTTTAAAATAATTATTCATAATACACATACGTACGGAAATGTAATTTTAGCAAAATGAGAGCAATTTTTATAAGTCCCGTTTTACAGTTATAAAATAGTTCTGAAAAAAATTCGGCAGGTGTTTGAAAAAAAAAAAGGAATATCCTTATTATTACGTCGTTGAATACTTCCGATCGAAATAATTTACACATTATCGTTTAGAAATTATTATAACAAAATCTAAAACTACTACGCTCGCTTTGTTAACAAACTTTAAATTCGAAATTCTCGACTAGAGATAAATTGTATTTTTCAACCCTTTCAGTCAACGATGTCCACTATACGGTACACGAAATTCTAATGCTAATAATAACCTTTTTTATTTTACGGTCGACGCGAAATGTACTAATTTTAAAAATATTTATATAAATAAGTTTGAGAATTATCTACAGTTCACCCGAAAAGCATTACTACTGTATCCCGTTTAAAATTTATAATTTAGTATCAAAACTTTATAATATACAACTGAAACGGTTTAATTCGAAAGAAAAAGAGACAAAATACAACGATTTTTTTTTAAAATGTCTATTAAAAAATCGATTAGAATTTTTTCTCGGAAGTTCGGCAATAATCCGATAACAAAAATAAAATTGTCCACGATTATTAATTTTCCATCATTTTCCGTTAAAACTTTATCAGTGCAAAATTTTCAATTTCGTTTCATGAATAAAATGAAAATAATCGTTACAAAGACAATTTTCGCGTTAAAGGACGGCATACAACAACAAATCAAATCATAATCCCCTTCTTTCAGCTACGTTATTATTACATACCCGTTTTTTTTTTGTTTACTATTTTTTTGCCCCGAGATTTTATTTATGGATTACAAGCAAAAATACCGACTTCTACGTGATTTTATATCCCGCATGATTAATTTTGTTACTTTATATACGATACATACATCTTCAATAGTACCTGGGCCATTTCATAAGCGGCGGACAAAAATACGAACTATTGAAAACCACACTGACGAGTGAAATAGAAGGCAGTTCGACGCGTACGGATATGCAGATATCAAATATAAGGCAATGGATGAATATCGATAGAACAGAGAATTTGTTCCATTTAGCTGGAGATCGATATTTATGGGAAAAAAATCGGCGCAACATGCGGACGTTAACTTTAGAGAATCGAAGAAGGCATCAAAAGAAGAAGAAGATATCTTCTATTTCATTTCACTTTGGATTCTAGAATACTTTTTTATTTATTTATTATTTTGTTTAGGCTTCTAATATATCTTTTTACTTTCTTATATATATATATATATATATATATATATATATATATATATATATATATATTATATTAATAGAATCACTCCAGATTTTACTTCTTTAGAATGCTACCTCATTTATTATCAACGCCAATTTTTTTCATTGTCATCATTATTATGTTGATTTTTTACACATTATTTAACGCAAGTTTGTATATATTCGCAAAACTCATCCGAAGTGTTCGTTATCGTGAATTTTTATTCTCACTTTCTTCGACATTTAGATAATTTTAAATTTAATTTCGAATTCTTTTTTACGCTGAAAACGAAAAACCTATTATCCGTCCTTTTCGGTCGACGCATCATTACGCCCGATGTTATTGTAATATTAGCGCCGGAAAAGGCATTATACCGGAATAAATGTCGCGTTAACTGGAAAACTGTAATCATTATAAAAGGAAACGGTAATTTCCGTTTATAAAATCCGATTGGAATGAGACATTAAAAAAACGGAATAACGATGTTCTTCTATAATAAACGACTTCCATTTAAATCCTAAATAAACTTGCCTACCTTCTTTCAGACTCCACGGAAACTAAACCATTTATTTTCATCCGGCGTAATTACAAAAATGAATACCGGCTCCAGCTTTTCGAATTATATATAAATATAATACGTATATGTGTATGTTTACGTATAAATTAAAAATCACTATGCTCTTTAAAAAGTGATTGCATATATATATATATATGTGCAATAGATTTTTAATATTTATTTTCATTTTACTTGTAAAATTGTGTTTTTTAAAAAAATTTGTGTTCGTATATTTTTATATTTTATATTTTACTTTTGGACATCATACATCGCAACAGTAAATGAAAAATTTAAAATTCCACCAGTATACAACTTTTACATAATCCGGAAAATAATATTGAAGAAAAAATTAATATAAAAAAACAAAATTAATAAACAAATATATCGATGTTAAATTTCAACAAATCAAAAAATAGACAGAACAGAAGCAGAACAGCATTTTTGGACTATATTTTCACAATCACCATCACATATTTTTAAGTAATTATATTTAATTTATATTTTTAAAATTATGATTTTTTAAAATGTTTCACTTGATAATGGCGTAAATGCCGAAAAGCTTTGTGTTTTCTATAAGAAGATAAATATTAGTGATTTAACTAATTTTCAATTGATTTTTTATATATATACATATCCATAAAAAGGATGCCTAATTCTCTCTCGATGCGAATTCTATGATTCCATTAATTCACACCATATATTCAGCTTCAATACCGTAATCACAGAATATATAATTCACGTACCTCAATTTTTTTTTCTTTATATTGGGAATGTCTTTACAGTTTACCTAACGTGACAATGTACGTATGAACTAACTTATATTTCTATAAACGTGGACAACTTCTCTAAAAATATCGCTATATCTGCAAATAGATGTAAATTCTTAAGATGAAGAAGGGTCCTCCCGTTACATAATAAGCGCAATAATTTAAGATACAGTTCAGAACGTAATGCTATTAAAAAAGAACATTCGAAAAACACAATTGCTCATCTAGTATGGAAAGAGCAGTAAGGAGTTTCTCGTAAGTTGCATAAGAAATAGGCGGTCCGGTAACACGCAATGCCCGAGTGGCAATCTGCTGATAGGTACAATTCCTTTACGTTTAATGTTATTCAAAAAGTAGAACCGTGGAAATATAGAAAGAGACGACTGTAATTCATAGCACCGAGTAAGGCGTGACTGCTGTATATTCACGACATATGCCCGTTTTCATAATTTCCTATTTTCCGACTGTATGAAAAACTAAACAGAATATCCCACCATTAAGAGGTCACGTTTTAGTTGATCCCTCTACAATTTTATTAACGAGGATTCAAGACACAAATATAACGACCATCTACAATCGAAAATAATTCCTATAAACGGCCGACCGGAAATGTTCTAATGATGAACATCGGAACAATTTCTCGAGCTTATCTATCCGTGTTGTTTGAAGTCATCCCTTTGATCTTTTCCCATTAATTATTGATCATCAACTAACATTTTTCGTGCAGCAAAAAATTAATGAAATCATGGTGTTTGATAATGTATCAAGAATAAACGGCACCAAAAAGTTGGCAAAGTGTTCTTTTTTAACCACTGACGCTTAAAACGGATTATTCTACTAATACTTTTCAGCTTCATTTTACAAAAGAAAATCTATTTGATACCCCCCCCCCGGTACAACGCGCATATTTATTTAACATCATTTACTTTTCTTCTCATTAGATCAACCACCTTTATTTTTCCACTCGAAGTGCTTATTCTCATACAAAATCTAGCCAATCTAATAAACTCGCCGCCATTCAAAAAGAGCACGACGTGACTTTATCTACACAATTCGCTTTATAGAAGAACACTACGATACACGTCTTGCATCATGTTGCAAAAAAAAAATTACTTTATCTACACAATCCCCTTATAGAGGAACACGACGCTACACATCTTACATTACGTTGCAACAAACGTGACTTTATCTACACAATCTGCCACACGACGATACACACCTTACGTCATATTGTAACAAACATGAGTTTATCTACACAATACTCCTTTATCAGTTACCACTACAAAAGTCGGGCCTTAGAGGGGCGCCTCATTTGCCTATTCTTTTTTGACTCCAATTCTGATATAAACAAATATTTTTCACTACAATAAACGAAATAAAGTTTGAATCATCCATTATAACCGAGAATCGAAGACAAAAAGGAACATGCGAATAAATAAGCAAATTAATAACAGTTATTTATTGAAAGCGCGATCGATAAAATAATAACGTCCGAGAAATCAGTTGCGCAAAGGCAAAATAAATAAAGCCATACGACCTTTTATCGAAACGAATAAAACAAAAAACTAAAATAACTACAATGGAATCGAAATTGGTTAGGAAAATAGATTTTTCAAAGACATAGAAGATACGATTTTATCCGGATAGACATTATCGTGTATTATCGTTACTAGTCTACACTACACCACCCGGATAAAAATAAAGCCAAATGTTTCGAACATAACGAAGATGAATAGACGTAAAAGCGACTACCGAACTAATTCGAATAAAAACATTTTCAAAATCTAGCAACCGGCGTCAAAAACCAGCGACAAAATTCTGCATGCGCCAAACAAAACGAGAATATCTAGACGTTATTTCGTTTCTTTTATATTTTTAGAGAGCAACTTTCATTCTATTTATTTTCCAGAAGGACAACTTGGCCAATTCTCTTCTCGAAGTTGTAAATAAAACTCGCGTTGAAACCACCGCTGAAGCATATATATATATATATATATATATATATATATATATATATATATATATATATATATATACACATACATGTATGTGTATGTACATACATACTTACATAACTATAGTACATACGAAGTACAAGGTTACGAGCAAATACACATAAGGGATGAAAAAGACAACATCGAATATATTTTATCCTTTACGAAAATGATGTTTTCTATAATTTAGGAAGAGGCTCTTATTTCGTTTTACGTATCGTCAACGGCAACCGTATAGCACTAGCATAGGACTCAATTTACTTGGACGCACTTAAATTGGACCCACTTTAACAAATTGGCTTTATCGCGGAGTTAGAACTACATTTCGAGTAGTCTCGGGTATTTTGGGAATTTTCTTTTTCTAATTCCTTTATTTGATCCGGGAATTTCCGGAATTTAAATTAAAACTTTCCACTAATTTAGACGATAAAAACAAGCTTTATATATATATATATATATATATATTCAGAATGCGCTCGTATACAATTTCACATATACATATATAAATATATGCATATACGTATATAATTTCATGCTTGGGCACTTGTAGAAATTGCGATGCGAGTCATAAATTTCTTCTGGAGATATCGTGATTATGAAAAATCCATCTGCTGTACAAGATGCCGCCATGAATCCCTGTTGCGAGCCATCCGAATGTATTCTTCAAAACTTCCTACTATCCTTATCATGTCTGATCATCTTGTAGGAACGCGATTCATACGTTTCGGTTAATTTTTTTTTAAAGCAATATACTAGCTAAAACTAAAAAATATTGATTATTTTTTTTTTGTCAATACTTCATTAATTTAAACAACAAAAATCACTAAAATTTTCTTTATGAAAAATCACAAAGCAGTTTGGCTGTTTATTTTTTACTAATTTTTATAAATTGTATATCCAAATTAATGTTTTTTATATTTATATTTTTATAAATTATACACATTTCTATACTTTAGTTTTTACATTCACTCGATAATGGCTTAACAGCCGAAAAGCTTAGTAATTTTTTTTTGTAATTTATTTTCTAAAAATCACTACATTACACACTTCCCAAATTATCTCATTAATCGCTGATTTTATAATAAAATGACAAAAATTTTTGCTAAGCAATAAATTGCTGGTTAGAATTTTCTATCGAATACGCGATCATACTATAAAATAAACAATTTTTATGTTTGCGTACGTCAAATTACTAGTCTCTGTAATAGAAAAACATTTTCACGGCGACTGACACTTCGAAATGAATAACTGTAATCCGTTTCGGAGGAAATAATAAACTTTTAAATTCGAAGAAAAATAAAATGGAAACGATCGCATCCAAATAAAACTAAGAGGAATCGAAGAATTCGCTAACAAAACTGCACGCTTTCTAAGAAATTTCTCATTTTAAGCAGCATTGCCGGCAATCCGTATAAAACTACCAGGGAAACCTTTTCTTTGCCCGTTGTTCTCTCATCGAGAATAATCTCTGCGGTTCTCTGTCCGACTACCGTCGTATCGTTGTTAAATACGCTCGACTACGAGAAAGCAAAACCGTAAACCGAAATGACAACCGCATATCCGAAACGTTCAACTGCGAAATAACGTCAATTACTGAACAGCAAAAAAAAACAAGACGAAGCAACTGCGAATAATAAACGTGCAGCGAAAATTCTATAACAAAAAGAAGTCGCACGATGACGCGCCGGAATCTGTCAGTCAACCTTAAAGTTTACCCTTTCCGCCGGAAGACATACGCTTCCTCCATCCCTTCTTTACGAAGGTTCGACCGCCCTGTGAAGAGACTTTGTGTTCGGTTTCATTTTTTCTTTCGAACGAACGAAATGAAACTCATACAAAACGACGTTGTCAAAATGGATTTGGAGCAAATTTCCAAAACGTATCCGAGATTTCGCTATTACCCTCCCCAATTTCCTACTTCCACTAACATATTATATATATATATATATATATATATATATATATATATATATATATATATATATACGAAAATACATGCATATATAATGCTCATATAATCACCATGTTCCGCTATCAGATTAAAAATAAATTAGACAGGTACATACATACAAATATATATTCGTATATAATGTAATATCAATAATTATATAAAAGTAAAGCCTATCAACTTGAAATCTGGTACAAGATAATGGCATAAACGATGCTCGTCAATCCACCAGAATATTGATAGAGTATTTCGAAAATCCAATATAGTTAATGCACATGTTACTTATTGTATAGAATAAACCTCGAAGCGAGATGTCATCACTTTTAAAAATATCTAATTTTTCCCCTTAGTTTTGCAATTTTAAACTAATTTCAATTAAACAATCGATATATACGGCTAATTAGTAATTTAACGTGATTAGTTCATTAAATAATTTCTATTACTTATCATCGTCGTGGTATTGTTCGATGCCGAACGTCGTGGCTATATTGTTTACATAACTAAATCGTTTGTTGGCTTTAATCGCTTAAGGCGTCTAACATCTGCTAGTGTGTCGAGTAGATGGGTAGTTTCTATACTCGGATTTTTATATGGTCGCTTTTCGTGCTTAATGGCTAAGTCACAAATGACCTCGTCTATCCAACTTCAAATTGAAATCTGCGCGCAGATCCCCGTTTAGCTGATACCAACCTGCGTTGGTAATCGAACGAATAACATTATTTTGACTACGCTGAATAACCATTCGATTAGCAGGCTTTGTGCATCCCAAAATTTGGTAGTCGTTTACGGTAGAGATCCAGTTTCGAATTTCATCCTAACAGCCACCACATTTAACGTACTTTAAGTCGAATCTGTTCTACTTTCTACCTCACGTGATACTTCCGCGTTCAATGAACATCAAAATGCAGTCCAAGATATTCAGCTGAATTCTTCTGCAACATCTACTGGTTATAAACACTATAGTGCGGATTAACTTTTTTTCTTTTAGAGCATAACTGACGTGAATTTATATTCATTGAATTTTATTCTCCATTCCTTAGTCTTTCTTGAAACTTGGTCTAAAGCGTTTTTGCAGGTTACGTTTCTAATTGTCGCAGATAATATTACAGTATCATCAGCCAACATTACTATGGTGGTGTGATCTCAGTTAATGGGAATATCAGCCATATACGAGAGTAACAAGATAGGTCCTAGAATATTACCTTGTGATACTCCAGCTTGTATAGAATAAAAAGTTGACTTCGCATAACCATTTAATTAAAAAAATCAAAGCTGACCGTTGCTCTTTTAACCGTCGCCAGTTTTTGTACGCCGTGGCGACCTATTGTGTAGTTATAAACGGATCATAGTAATTAAAGAAAAAATCTCACCGACCTATTCAAAACTCCTACTATTATTTGCGTTTCACCTCGAGCGATCATCATCATTATCACCTCAACCATTAGGTTGGTGGGCAATATGGCTGTTTTTTATTATTTATTACTACTATGCACTCCACAGACTCCTTTCTTCATGCACACAGGTAGTCGATGAGACTATGTTTTTCATCCCATCACTGACCTTAGATTAAGTACACAAACAGAGGACTATCGCATACATGCTTTTACTTACTTTTCAGCTACACACTACTTATACGCACTTCTATAATTATTTAGCTTTAAGCACACTAGTGTCCTTTATAATAACACCTGGATTTTAAGTAATAAATTAGCCCCACCAGGTAAATCCGGATTGGGGAACATAATAAAAAAAATATATATATATAAATGGCTGTCTAGTATAATCCGCTGTTCCAGGCTAATTTTCTCACTTCAACATAGCTTCTTTTTTTTTCTAATACGATTTCCATAAACTTTATTCGCGGTCTTCCTTTTTGTCTATTACCATTTAATCTTCCTTCGGTTAAATTAGTGATCCAAGAAGAGTGTCTGATTACGTGACTAATTATTTTATTGTTGTCATTATTCTCGTTTCTTCTTTCACTCTTTAAGTACTTCTTTATTTGTGATTTCCTCGGTCCGAGATTTTTTCAGCATTTTTCTGTAGCCCCACAGTTCAAACGCCTGTAGTTTAGATTTATTTCTTTTCAAAATGGTCCACCAGGATTCGCAACCGTAATACCATATTCCGTAGTCGCCTCGATAATTCGTCGCAATATTTCTTCGAACGCGATCAACAACTTAGATTACGTCAAAAACAAATTTATACAAAAAGGTAAGAACGATAAAAACGAGCGGCGGATTATTAAAGCGGAGAAAATTTCCCAATTCAAAACGGAACAGAAAATAATAATTCATATTCGTCATTTTAAATTGTTTTTTTAATTCTACAAGTTATAATTCAGGAAAATTATCACACAAATTTATTCCAATCGAAATAAGACAGCTGATAAAGAAAACACGAGCCGCTAGGAAAAAATGGCAGCATAATCGTTATCCATCTTTAAAAAAGCACTACACAATATTACAAAATACACTGAAAATCAAAATAAATCAATATAAAAATGAAACTACACAAAGGTATTTGAAAACAATGAACACTGATGCTTCAGTCTTGTGGTATAATACTAAGAAACTATTAAAACGCGAAAAAGAACAGTTTCACATCAAATTAAATAATGGTTGGGCCAGAACCGACAAAGAAAAATCAAACGCTTTTGCAGAATACCTCAGTTCAGTTTTTATTCCGCATCCTGATATGTGTCGTGAATACTCCGAATATATAGAAAATAGCTTAAATGAACCCTGTTCACCAGGAAAAACAAAAATATTTACTCCAAAAGAGGTATTCGAATGCCTACGTAAAGTACCATTACGAAAAAGCCCTGGAGTAGATAACATCACTGGTGAAATCATTTCACGGCTTCCAACAAAGTCAGCAACTCTATTATGTTACATATTCAATGGAATATTAAGAATTGGATATTTTCCTAAAGCGTGGAAAAAATCAGTTATAGTAATGATACATAAACCGGGCAAGCCGTGTACAGATGTATCATCCTATAGGCCTATTAGTTTACTCTGCTCATTATCAAAGGTATTAGAGAAATTAATTTTAAGTCGTATCCAGCCGATTATAAACAGTCGTGGAATAATACCAAACCATCAATTCGGATTTCGCACTGAACATTCTACGGTGCAGCAGTGCCATCGATTGGTTGATGCGATTTCCTCAACGCTGGAAAAAAAGGAAGTATGTTCTGCAGTATTCCTGGATGTTGCACAGGCGTTTGATAGGGTTTGGCATCCTGGATTACTTTATAAGCTGAGACAGTTTCTCACCTTCGATTTATATGCATTACTTTATTCATATTTATCTGGTAGAACATTCGTTGTCAGAATTAATGGAGATTTCTCGGAAGAACATAATATTTTATCATCTGTACCGCAGGGTAGTCTACTCGGGCCTCTTTTGTATTCGGTCTACACAGCAGACATGCCGACTAGCAATCAAACCATTTTAGCAACATTCGCCGATGATATTGCTATTCTTGCATCCAATTCAGAAGCAATGTATGCAAACATCGCGGTACAAAACCATCTGAATAGGTTGGTTCAGTGGGCACAAAGTTGGCGTATGTTGTTTAATCCCAGTAAATGCCAGCACGTTATATTTACAAATAAAAAAATCAAGTGCCCGGCTGTAAGAATTAACAACATACAAATTCCTAAAAGTAATTCAGTACGTTATCTTGGCTTGTACATGGACAAAAGGCTCACATGGCGACCACATGTGGCACACACTAGAAGAAACATTATTACTCGTGTGAAATCACTACGTCCGTTATTGGGACGGAAGTCGGTTCTAAATCTAATGACCAAACGTACTATCTATCTTGCAGCAATCGCTCCTATTTGGCGGTATGGAATAGAGTTGTACGGCAGTACTTGCAAGAGTAATCTTAGAAGAATACAGCAACAACAGTCCAAGATACTCCGTACTATTGCGTCTGCTCCATACTATGTTTCTAATTTGACACTGCATAAAGATCTCAAGATTCCATATGTCAACGATATTCATGTCATGCAGTATAAGAGGTTATTCGACAAATTTGAAGTCAGTAGCAATCCTAATGTTCGCAGAATGCATTCAGACAGTCTTCCAGACAATCCTCCAAGGCGTCTGCGCAGGAAGTGGTGCCGAGATGCGATTCCAATCACTTAATAAATCGGGTCTTATTCAAAAGACAACACGTTTTTTTTTCTTCATTTTAATCATTGTATTTAACCATTCCTATACTATTCCTACAAATATTTAATTCCTATCAAGTTACTCTTTTCTCTTCCTCATAGTCTAGTGTCTTACTGGAGTCACTAGACTAATATTAATTTCCTACTTACGTGATCACCGTTGTTTGCAGCAATTAATGCTGGTATGATGTTTAAAAAAATAAAAAAAAAAAAAAAAAAATGTTTTTTTTTTTTTTACCATTTCGACGAAGAAGATAGACGGGTAAATATTTGCCATCGTTGAGATATGCAAACAAGACGCTGGATGTTGTCCAATTTTCGTAAATAATAAAGCTCCTCCATTCGCGCACAATTTTCAGCAACGAACTACATATAAACATAATGGAGCGGAAAATTGTTTGGACAAATTATTAGATTTTATTTTATCCGAAAACAGAACGCCTTAAATTTTTCACGACGTAAACTAGGCAATTTGTCCCGTCAGAAACCAGGAAAACGATGATAATAATTTAAATAACAATAATATAAAAAGGGTAACGATTATAATATAAACAATAAATAATGATAACATTAACAAAGATAATCACGATCACAATCATGATGAAAAGTAATAATAATAAATGTAATAAAAACGGTAATAACTGTAATATTACCAATGATAATAATAAGAAGAAGAGGTAAAAGAAATAAGAAAATAAAGCAAAAAGAACATATAATGACGGTCATAATAATTGTAATAATAATAATAATAAATGTAATAAAAACAATAATAACTGTAATAATATCAAAAATAATAAGAAGAAAGGGAAGATGCAAAAAACAAAAAGAAAAAACCATCATCAAACCAAATCAGCTTTTATTTCAATTTTATACATCTGTACATATTAAAAGTAGTCATAAATATATATATATATATATATATATATATATATATATATATATATATATATATATATATATATATATATAAAACAACAAATATTACAAATAAAAAATAAATAAAATTGATAAATTTAATTATTCATTTCTTCTTCTATCCTATAGTATATATTTCCCGAGAACTTAATATAATAATACGAAAAATCTAAATTTGTAACATTATTTATTAACATTTATAGTCACAAGACTCGTTATGCGCACGCGTGCGCTGGTACCGAAATAATAATCAATAATAATAACGATAATAACTGCAATCATATCAATAATAATAAGAATATATTTTACCCTTCACTTCATTTACGCCGAATTAGTTTCTTCAAACTTTCCAAATTACATTCTCTTCACATTATTTCATTTCATCCGTTACTCCCGTCAGTATTTATTTGAATAATACATATTAATAAAGTATTAAATTACGTTCGTACCAAGCTTTAGAACAAGATTAAACTATTAAATTATGTTCGCGTCTAATTTTAAAACTTTTCTGAAATTTTATAAAAAAAAAACATACATATAAGAAAATTATGAAAATAAAGCGATGAAAAAGTTTTTATAACCAAATGACGAACAAAGCTGTAATTACATTTTTTTTTGCGAGGCTAGGCAGCCAGCTAATTTAAATTTTGTTAAATAGGTTTACCGACATAAGCTTAGCAAGAAAGGATGAGACGGATGGGGAATCTTGGGCCAGAATCGATGAAATATTTAAGGAAGAAGAATTTGGGATTTTGGGACATTTCTATTAAGAGGTGGTGGATTGTAATTGGAACTTCACATCTATCACAGCTTGGTGGAACTAGTTTTTGGAATATCTCTTCCTGCACTTTATGCAGATAAGAACGGTTGATGTCGAACGTAACTTACTGTATATGTGTGTGTGGGGAAACTCAGGTTATGTGCGTTTATGTTTGGTATGTTACGATCGTTGCTGTTATCGTATTTATTAGATACAGTCGTACTGTTACCGGTCGCGAGTATTGTACGATTTCGATTCGTATTATACAGTCCACTTTTTCGTCGATATTACACGTGTTAAAATATTTCGTTTTTGCTTTTTATCGTTCGTACAATATGTGTCCATGTGTAAGCTGCGTATGACCGATCCGCGAACAATACGATACACATTTTTTCATTTACTTAAAAAATATTAATCGAATATTATTGTTTTTCCTTTTCATCGGAACGTTCTTAAAGTATCTCACGTTCGATTGTTCATTATTACATGAAATAAATGTACACTCCGATCGTCACAAGATTTCTAGCCTGAATTTAAAAAGTAATCTATCAATATGTGTGGTACATTTGCGCGCTCAATGCAGACAACACATCACGGATGAACATGTGGCCATAAATGAACGAATAATCACAATGAAAATACGGCTGCCAAACACGCAAGAATTGAGAATTCTCAGCGTATATACAGTTACCCTTGATAGATCGGAAACAGAGAAAAAAGCAGATGAACTTCAAAATATGATAACATAAATGAGAGGGAATCGGAAATTATATAGTTAAATTGAGAACTTTAACCGGAAATAAATAACTCACGGTCCATTTTTTAAATACTTCAGCAGTTTTGTCAATAAGGAAGCAACTCTCGATTGCGAAATTTCTTCTCGCATAAGAAACGCAAATTAGCAAACTAGCTCACAGAGTATTTAATGACAAGGATTCAACAATTAAAACCAACATATCGGTTTATAAATCGATGATGATTCCGACCATGCTGTATGATGGCGAAACATGGTCAATAATGAGAAAACAGGAAAAAAGGCTGGAATCATGCCATTCTAGATTTCTCCGGAAAATAGTTCACGCCACTTGGAAAGATGGGAAAACCAACGAATAAACATTGAATACAACGGGATGCTGTTCAATAGCTAGCAGAAAAACGGTCTAATTGGTAGGGCATGTTATCCGTATGCACGATGAACGCATTCCCAAAAGACTGTCCTATCGAGTCATAAACGACGGAAAAAGACCATTGGGACAACCAAAGTTAAGATATAAAAACGTCATTGCGGACGATTTTAACCATACCAACGGCATCTGGGAAAAAATTGCATTAAACCGGAGAAATCAATTACAAAGTAACTAACAGAGGGCCGTAAATACATCAGGAAGAAGAGCCAAGCAACGAATAATGATAACAACGAACGACAAGAATTGAAGTGCATCCACTGCAATTTTATATTTACTCACATCATAGAGGCTTGATATTCTATAGCAGGTATAAGCACAAAGATGGAATCTAGATAGCGAACTGAATACTCGTTAAGCGAGTTTACACAGAAGAAGGAGAAAATTATGTATATATTAGATCATTATGTCTTTGTCGGTTGTTAAAAGCGATGACAAATTTACTTATGTACTAAAAAAAAAATAATTACAACTATTTTTGATAAAATATGAGCAATATAAATCTTCAGTTTAAAATTTCACAAGCAATATACAACACAACCTCATCGACAGGTTTGGTTTTAATCATAGACGGTGTTCGAAGTGTTCAGTAAATTACCAGTTCCATAACTCCGAAAAGAAAAGACTGTCGTCATCAGCCGATTTTAAATATATCCTAGGAAGATGATCTATATCCTCTAGCAGACTGATGAAGAACCTTGGAGCATTCTTTATTTTACAATTTTAGTCAGATATCCTCGTCACTTAACCTTCGATATCGTGTATTTATACTCGATTTTGGAGACTAGTAAATTTAATTTCGATAATAAATAATATTTGACAAATGGAAAACATAAGAAATCGAATATTAATGTTTTTCATGTAGTCATGTTTCCAGTGAAATTCTCGCGACATTCGTGTTAACGTAACGCGCAGTACAGTAAACTGAAAAACCCCAGTTATCGTTCAAATTGTAGTTATTATACTTGAACAGGTTAATGAAAAATAATTTAGAAATTTTTACTTTTTTAAGACGCAGGTTTTCGACGTAGTAATTGAAACAGGTTGTTCATAAATAATTTTAAAACAAGGAGTGTTCGAAAAATTTTCTAAAATGAATTTAAACCGCTTTTCCAGAAAGTAGCGATCGGTAATGTAACTTCTCGAGACACCGATATTATAATAAAAAATTTACGAATCTGTACCATCAAGAGTACCCCTCGTGGTGTTCCGATATCCAGACAAACATGTCGCTATACGAACTAATATTACCACACCTTCCAATCTATCGTCGAAGTTTTATCAACTACTGACCAAATATAATGACGTTACAGTTTACTATACTGATGGTGCTAAAAAATACGATAATTGTGGATGCGTTCCATGAAAATTTGAATGTTCCTATTCCGTTAACATTCAGTGTGCTCTCGTGTAAATTATATAGCATATTTTTAACGCCGTACAGACTTTCTACATGCTGTCGAACGTATTCAGCGCCACTCAGAAAAACAACATAAATTCATAAAATTGATCATGGAAGAATGTCATAATTGGAAAAACCAAGTCTGCATATTCCAGGCCAAGCGAATCCAGGCATTAGCGCACGAGCCGACAACGCAGCAACACGGCCCCTCTCCCGAAAATTCCAACATCTGCTAGTAATATTCAAGCACTCCTCGTATGTGGAATTTAAAACCAGTGGAACCAGAGATGGTGCAACATTCCGATGGAATTAAATTCGTTTCGTCTCCGGAAAACTATTCCACAACCATCAGTGAGACCACTATACCTGAAAGACGAAATGAAGTAGTTTTGTCTCGCCTTCGGTCACACCCTGTTAACACACGCTTATTTGCTGCAAATTGATAGCCCTCCTCTCTGTCAAGTTTGCCAAGTTCTCTTCCACTAATCTTTCAAAACTTTCTTCGGAAAACGACTCCTATCATTCCTTAAGTCATGCACCCTATATAATCTAATTTAAAAGTCCCCTTTCTCCGTGGGTTTGGCCCTTGTTGCAGTAGACAGCACGGCCATTAAAATAATAATACGACCTACGCAATTAAAATTTCTCCGGAATCGGAATAAATTTTTTACAAAAGGTCGAAGAAAACAATCCTAAACAATTCGTCAATTTTATTCGTATACAGGCGAAATTTTATTTTCTAAGCGATAGTTTTTCCTACGCGGATGAGTATTTTTTTTTTTAATTCGTAATTAGATATTCTCCTGAAACAGCTTCTTGGAAGAAAGGTAAATTCGTCCCAGCAATCGAAAAATATCTCTCACTTTGGTCATATTAAAATACCAGGAAAAAGAATTAGAGGTCATCCACCTACTCGTTTCGTGGATTACATCTGAGATACGAGGAGGTTGTTCAGCTAATAGAAACTGCGCAGGATAGGCATAAATGACAGAAATTAATCGAAAAAACTACAAGGTTGGTCATGACTACGCCTGAGAGCAGAGTTACACGCTCGTACATTTTACCGTTTACATATTTTTAGCGATACGCATAAAATTAAAAGTGGAAAAATATCGTTATTTCGCGTTACTACGCGCCTGCGTTCGTAATTAATACCTTAAATGTGTTAGCTCCTTTTGTACATAAAAATAGCCTACAATTCGGCAAAGAACAATACCATGAGAATGATGATACAGAATTCGAAGATTCATCTCCAAGTCGATTCGATTTGAAGTAATTAAACAAAGACGTAAACATAAAGGTATGTTTGATATTTTGAAAGCATTTATATCGAATTAACTATAATATCTATTCATATACGGATAGCTTTAAAAATAAACTGAGAAAGTCGAAGCCGACCAAGAAAAATTCAATGGAAAACAACTCGTTAAACATAGCCTTGTGAATTCCAGCCAGCTCAAAAGTCAAATAAATACCTATCCATATCTATACATACATATACATACATATACATACATACATGCATACATATATATACATACAATACATACATATATATATATTTAAAACTTACCAACTGCGTTTGTTTTGACCCTTTTGGCACATAATTAAAAATGTTTGTTCGAGCGTATTTTGCTCTTCGGGAACGAAAGAAAAAATACGGCATTCCAAACTTTATTTTAAAGCTTAATTAATCGTAAAGAATATACCAAAACGTGTTGGTTGGAGTTTTCGTAAAATTTATTTAATTATAAAAATAAAAAAAAAATCAATGGACACAATAATAATTATTAGTTATTCAAGATGAACACGTCTGAAAAAGATATTTTTATAACGATTGAATGTTTTTATTATTACTCAAAATTTGAATAGTCGGGGGGAAATTGTTATCCTGAAGTAAATTGGTCTATTTTAACGCCGCATTTTAACGCCGCACGTAATAAAATAATCTAATTTAAACTGAAGAGGTAGGCGAATTAAGAAGCACACGACCAAAATTTTTTTTGGGGGGGCAGAAAGATGAAAACTCAAAAAGTAAAAATTAAGGAACAAGTAATCCGCTGCGCCTGATTTGTTGTTGATAATACAATCGCCTTAATAACTGAGCCAGAAAAAAATATGCAAATATGCACATAAATGCCTTCGAGATGGCAATATATCGAAAATTTCTACATATACGTTGGACGGCGCTCAAAGTCCATTATCGATGAATTAAACGTGGATAACAGGCCTTTTAACAAAAATCTAGAGAAACATAATAAGATGTTTCGGACATATAGCGGGAAATATCGATTCGATGGAACGAACGCTAATACAAGATATCGTAAACGGTAAACGTCCACAGGGAAGAGATGTCATATACACGCTGGATTGATCAAGAAAAGGCATCAACAGGATATACTGTCAGGGAGAAAAACTGTAATGCAACATGCATAATAATACTACACGATGTCACCACGTCCTTACGTAGGGCAATGCACATAGATCATGATAATGATGCATATATATATATGTGTCGATAAGTCATAAAATTCGTACACAACAGTGTATAAAAATAAACGTTTGAAGAAGAATAATTACGGCACTAACACAAAAATAAAAAGAAAAAGAAAAAATTAGTTAAATAAATATCTCCAATTAGCGACAGTATGTTGTAGGAAAAATATGGCGAAAATAGTATTTGCATTTAAAAAAAAAATGGCTTAACAACAGGAATTTAAATTAAGGACAAAACCTGTTTAAATATTCTGCGATTCGTCGTTATACGGTTGTTGAACATGAGCAATGAAGGAACATCACAAAAAATAAATGGCCAAAATGCGAAATACGAAGCGGGAAATTACTGGATCATATAAAATAAACGTAACTGAAGGAGAAATTACTGACCGCAAAGGAAATCGTCGACCGAGGAATAACCTGACAAACGATCGTAATGGCTGATTGCAATATATATTCCCAGGTGAATGGTAATTGAAGAAGATCGATTTGGTCATCCCCTTTTCGATAACGTTTGAATAAAATAAACATGTAAAATTGTTTAAAAATAAAAAATATGTATTAAATTTTCTAGTCATAAAATAAATTTTAGGGATATTTCGCAAAACATTTATATATTGAACACTCTAGTTATACAAAATAATTACGAAAGAAGTCAAAAACGAATAGAAACTTTATAATAATCATGAAAATAATAAAATTACAGGTACTATCGTTATTTTAATCAGCGTATAATATCCTACGGATTCCTTTCTGCGATATACCGACAGGCCGTACGAATTTTGTTTATTTTACACACATATATTTTTAAATAATTTTTATATATGTTTTTACTATATTATGTATTGTATGTTTATATATATATATATATATATATATATATATGCTGAATTCCGTGATTAATACAAGGCAATTTCATCCCCCCTCCCGTTTGGCTACTCCACACTTTCAGTTCTGGATATACTTTCTCTTTACTAGGTGGCGATCACGACTAAAATACAAGGCAATTTCATTTCCCCCCCCCCCGATTGGCTACTCCAGACTTTCAGTTCCGGATATACTTCCTCTTTACTAGGTGGCGATCACGACTAAGCCTAAATATATATATATATATATATATATATATATATATATATATATATATATATATATATATATATTATAATAATTCATTGTAGAGAGAGAATCAAAACTGAAAGTAAAATAATTAAATTAAACTCATAAAATTACCGACTCTCGTTATTTAAATACATAATAAAAATTAGCATCCACAATGTCGGATATATGCACTTCGCAATCTTAAATTACTAATTCTTTATAATATGTTGTTTCCAAGTCGTACGATTAATTTAAAATAAATATTAAAACACTAGTCTAATTTTCGGTACATAAATAAGGAGTTTTGTGCTTGATCGAGAATAAAATATGTAGTGTAAGTCCACTATCTTCTAATATTATATACGAGTATATGGGCGACTGAGTTTTTATTTTCTTTTTGTTGTAAAATCGTTTTTTTTTTCAAAACATATAAAAGAATTATTTCGTTTCGTAAAATTCCGGAGTTATAACCAAAAATGTCAATTTTGACAGATATCAAAAAATATTTTCTTGTAAAATCGTGTTTTTCCGGACCATATATTTAAACAATAATCGCGTACTATTAAAAATAATTACATACATAGCTATAACTATTTTAATTGTGTAGAATTTCGTTTCATAAATTACCGGAATTATAACCGAAACTGTTAATTTTGACAAATATCGAAAGGAGTCAAATATATATATATTTTAAAATTAATCTTGGAATTTTTCGATCGTATTTTTTTTTAAAAATAATTCATAGATTATAATAAAATGTCTTTAAAATAAAATCGGTATCCTAGACATCAAATTTTCACCGTATTTACCAAACACATACGGGCTAAAAAACAGTTTCTACGCTTGTAACATTCAAAATGCGATCGTGATCAAATTTTCAACGTAGACTTAGATGAGTACCGAGAAAAAAGACGAGGAAAAATAGAAATTTTCAACGGAGCAGAAAATTTTAAAATTCGTAATCTCCATATATATCATCATGGTCGTATTGTTCATTGCCGAACGTCGAAACTAGCTATTCTACGTTTATTTTTACGTACAAAATAAGCTAGCATTGAAGACACTATTTATATGCGACTCAGATGCGCGTGCACATAATGGTATATGGAGTGGTATGCCACTGCCTTCTTCTTCGTGATAATTAAGAATCCGCTTGCATGTTATTATCCGGTGGTGAGAGGATTGGCATGTCACACAAAACAAGTAGATGTGGCATTAAACGAAACAGTGCGGATAATAACAGGTTGCCTAAAATCAACAAAAGTACACAAAATCTATCCCTTAGCAAGAATCGCACCGCCCAGAATAAGGAGAAAAGTAGCAGCGTCATCAGAACGCACCTCTCAATTCAAAAACGACAGGCATCCACTATTTGGACACACTGCTCCAATCAGTCGGTTGAAATCTAGGAATAGTTTCCTGAAATCAACGTATCACTCTAAGTCTGAAATAGCTATGCTGTGGAACGAACCCGATGCAGCCAGTAATGATGAATACAATGAAGTTTTACCGCACGGCCACAACTTACCGTGGAAGATCTGGCGTTCGCTTAATAGGTTAAGTACAACACAATATAAGGCCAATTTAAAAAAAATGGAACATTGAAAAAGATGATAAATGCAAATGTGGAGAAATCCAGGCTTGTGTTCACCAACTGCAGTGCCCGCTAATGGATTAGCAGTGTAGCCTTCAAGACTTAGCCGAATGCAACGAAAAAGCCATATATGTGGCTACTTACTGGGCCGATGCATAATAATTATCCGGACACGGAATGTAAGTAAGTATTAAGAATTAAAAAATGATGAAAACTTTCTATGTCGCGTGTTGGTTTCGAACCCCCCCCCCGACTGTCGAGGTGACAGTCGAGTATTCTAACAACTACGTCACCGCGACAGATTATATATATATATATATATATATATATATATATATATATATATATAAAACAATAATAATTGCTCGTTTAAATATAAGATAAGTATTATTTGATTTGATCGGTACAACGGACTAAAACATTTTATTTGAGAAATGAAATAATTCCGCTACTAAAACCAAATATTAAAGTGTTTGTTTACTACAAAATTTTCAGATGTACAAAGGTATAACATGTGTCAAAAACTAACGAAAAGTTCAAAGAATCGGTCCATTTTGATTCCTCTTTTTTCAAGAAGTAAATTATACAAGTACATACGATAACTAATACGCACGCGTGCATATGTGTACGTAGGAGCACAATGTAGCAAGAGATACGCATATATAACTAATCAACTACTTGGGAGTGAGTGTAAAACGACTTTTCTTCTATTTTAAAACTGCATGGTTTTATTCGAAAGTTTTATCACTTCTTGCAGGTAGCCAAGAACTATGAAGAACTTTTCTATTTCGTCGACGGTGGCACTTTTTCAATTTCGCAGCCAACAATACCACAGCCGATGATGTTTGACTAAATTTATCGTAGGGAAGGATTTTTTTTAACTTTAAATTTTCACGCTAAAAAGAAAAAACACGACACAAATTTATCTCGAAGAAAAAGAACAAACCGAAGTTGAAATATCGAACATCTTCTAATTTAACAAAAATTGTTAATTACTGTCAAAAATATTATTCAAGAAAAATTATATTACACAACTAAACAAATAGGCTACAGCAAAATATTAAGTTATACGTGAGATATATGCAATTTATTGAGAAAATATAAAACGTGCATTAAAATTAGACAGATTTTCGCAATGTTTAGGAAAGTTTGTTTTTATAATAAGACCTTCTATCATTCTAGTTAATATGAGTAGAAAAGAAAGCGATATTAACAATATTCGCATTTATAGGGTAATTATTATTATTTTAGAAATATTATATATATATATATATATATATATATATATATATGTAAATATAAATAAAATGTTGTGGTGACGTAGTTGCTAGAATGTTCGACTGTCAACTCGACGATCGAAGGCTCAAAACCAACTCGTGGCGTAGAAAGTTTTTCATCATTATGTAATTATTAATTATCACGAAGAAGGCAGTAGCACCCCACTCCGTATATCATCATATACGCGCATCTGCGTTACATATAAATAGTGCTTCGAATGCTAGCCCATTTTGTACATAAAAATAAAAAGTACAATGACTAGTCATGACGTACAATACGACAATGATGATGTATATGTATATATACATCAATTGGAAAATACGTAATTTTTAAAAATTAATTACATCAAAATACTCTTCATACAACATAACAATTATTTCTATTTATAAACACAGTCGACTCTAGTTTTGCTGACTACAACGTAGTAAGAAATAAATATAATACTTCATAAACCAAATTTATAAATTCGTCCCGTAATTTACTATAGTAATCATGTTTCTAGCTGCAATTTGGTAAAACAAACTGAGCACCCTATTTAAAAAAACATTTAACTTTTAATCCCAAATATAGTTTTAATTTAATTAATAATATTAACAACGTAAAAGTACCGTGTCTAACTGTAAACTAATTTCGAAAACGTTTTTTAATGATAAATTTTATCAACAATCTAATTCGTCTTCTAACGAGTTCTCTCTATCTTCTGTTTTAGCTCAAATCTATACGAAATAACTTCGAAATGAAAAAATTATTTTAATCTAACCAAGGATTTTTAGCACCATGCTTCAACCACTTACTGACTATAGCAATGAAAGACCCCCAGACTTATATAAAATCCTCAGTACGTAAGTCATGAAACCTTCAGTGGTTTGCACTTCCACTTACCAACAAACTTCGATTGAGATTTTGATTACGCTCCGACGCACGTATTATCAAATCATTTCATACATGTTTTTCCGTTACTCGCTTTAATCTCTTGACAGATTCTAGAAAATCGTATAATTTACAGTATTTAAAAATTCCGTTAATTTGTATATAGAATAAATAATGTTGGAGCTAAGTCTCTGCCCTGTGGTAAAATCTATGTAAACACCTTTCCTCTTCTCAACACTGATCATTAATGTCGTGTAGATAGAAAGTCTCTACCGCATTATTAAAATGCTTTCACACTCACCATTTGGATCAGACCGTTCAACTCTGTTAAAATATACCACGCTGTTATAAAACCTAAAATTGAATATGGCGTCGAAATCTACAGTTCCGCTAGTAAAAAGGTCCTTCCACCCCTTAACACGATCCATCACACAGCAATCAGACCCTCCATCGGTGCCTTCCCAACGACTCCAGTTTGTAGCATCATATGCGAAGCTGGTGAACTCCCTCTTGATCTACACAGACAACGCTCTCTACTTTTCTCCTTCATTCACTTTTCCTCAAATCCTAATCTTCCCTCCCACTCTTCAACTTTTGGTTCCGAATCTTCCCCTTCAATTCTTACTTTTGCTAAACAAATAGAAAATATCCCGTCCTATCTTCAAATCTACTTTCCCACCAACTTTCCTTTCTAACCTCAACATCATTCCTCCTTGGAATGAGCAGACGGTTCCAATAGGCCTCAGTCCCACCAAATTTTCAAAAAATGTTACTCCGAAACAATTAACAAAAGCAGCTTATCCAAAAATGATCACACGGTACCCATTTCATACCTTATACTTCACCAATGACTCTAAAAACCAAACTGGAGTAGGATGCGCTTTCGTTTCCTTTCAGGACTCTATAGTTTGTTTCTCCACTCCACCCCATTCTATCGACGGAATTATATCAAAATGGATAATTATAGATATTTCAAACATCATCGTTTATCAGTCGTTCTTAATATGCACGAATGTGATCTTCATGATCCTAAATTACACTCCTTAGCTAAAGAAATTGGTAATTCGATTATAATATCTAATATTCACGCAGATCTTGCATCGATACCATCGGATACTGACATTCAAGGAAATAACCTAGCACAGTGCAGCCAGAGATGGCACATTACTTCAACCATTCCCGCTCCTGACTACACCAATGAAAGACTTCTAGACTTATATAAAATCCTCAGTACGTAAGTCATAGAACGTCCAGTGGTCTGCACTTCAACTTACCAACAAACTTCGATCGGTTCGATATTCAACATTCCTCCGGACTTCTAATTTAATAATTCATTCTTGCCGTTTATTCTTCCAACTTTCAATTAATTCTCATTAACCTTACGTCCTCTTCTTTCCCGTGCCACTGGTCTAGGCGCAGTACATGGCACGTAAATATACAGGTAATTTACAAGTAGGTAAGAATTTTTGTAATTCTTCATATATTACTACTACCGTTGTCTCTGATTTTTAAATGTTGCAAATTTCCATAAACAAATAGTTTATTGATTTCCTACGAAAATTTTAGAAATAAACGAATTATTTTCTAAACTCTTCTCTTCCTGTTGGTTGTTAATAAATACTGGCATCTGGACTACTTATTTTGTAGCCAGTGAAACTAGTCGACTGTGTTTACAAATATAAATAATTGCGTTGCGGCATAGTGTTTCTACTTCATTTATTTTCGTTCAATACTGAGACACTGCACATGTACTTTACAATATGTATAATTTTGAACAGACATTTTCCTTTACACAATAAAACAGATAAATCGTGCTCAAGACGTTTCACAATGGAAATTTAAAATATTACATCTACAGACATAATCCATACGAAGCAAAAATACTTACATCTAGTAAAGTTAATGGAGAATAACTTAAAATTAATGATCCCCAAGAAATTTTTAACGATTCCCTAATATTTCTAGATATTTATAAAAGGAAAGAAAGTTAATTTAAATTCTAGACAGCATTGAAAATTTCTTTACAGAATATATCGTGAATTTATTTTTAAAAATTTTCTCCAACAAACTTAACGCTTTTCTGCCCCCTCCTAACAACAATGTAAATGAGATCGTACTTTTGATGTAGAAAAATGATAGAAGAATAAAACATAATCAACCGCTACTCTAAATACTATGACCGATCAGACGATGTAAATTAACACAATAAATCTTCTCATTTATTTTGATGTTTGCTATTTTTTCTTTTAAAAAAATTCTGACTACTTAGCAACACTTGGTTAAGCGTTATTAAATGATTAGTAACACTTAGTGTTAGGTATTACTAAACTGATTAACGATATAACTGGTTAAGTATGGTACTAAGTGATTAGTGACTCTTCGTTCAGTTTTATTAAATGATTAATAATAGTTAAGATGGTAGTTTATGTACTTGAAAAAACTTTGCTTTTAATATAATTTTTCCTGATTTAATTTAGCAATTTTTGTATTTATAATATAAAAAATAATCTTTAAATAAGCCGTACGCCATGTAAATACGTTAAAAAATTTATATATTATATGTAATCTTTTGTGTATGTTTGATGAAAATTTGTTTAGCAGTAGCGTTATAATCATTCTACCGCGATTGGAATTTATTGTTGTACAATACTTACCAAAATGTAAATTAATCAAGTGTTAAATATTTTCGTCCATGTACAAAGTTAAATTTGAGAAAGAAAAAATTTATTAAAATTATTTTAATTATTATTTAAATCAGGCAAAGAAAACGGACGAACCGCGAGAAAATAGCGAGTTATTTATATTCGGAGTATAAACAGAATTTTAATTAAGAAAAATTAATTTAATTTGTCTTTTGATTCAACGTATAACCATCGGTCGACTAGCTTCAAAAGCGGTAAAAAAACCAAACACCGAAAACTTTGGATAATTTTCTTTCACAATAAAGCGGAACATTTTTGAAAAGGTAATAAAAAAAAAGACTCAACTTTTACGCAAACTGAATTACGAAACTGAACATTAAAAAGAATTAATAAACCGCCAAAAATACTCGCACACGCGCATATATATAAACATGCGTAGATGCATATATGCGTTTATGTACAAGGTGTGATCAACAAATAAGGGGAATTTTTAATTTTTCCAAAAAGTACTTGCCTAATCTTCAATTATTATTCCATCCTCTTCAAAGTATTCCTGATATTATTGCACTTATGTCATCGCAGTTTCCAGTTTGCTAGAAAGTTGGAATGCTCTTTTAGGTATGGCCTTGAGCTGACTCTGCGATTTTGCCTTTATTCGATCTATTGTTGAAAAACGGCCTTTGAATGTTTTCTTTAGCTGGAGAAATAGGAAAAAGTCGTAGGCCGCGATGTCTGGGGAAAAGGCTGGTTGCGGCATACAAACTGTTGGATAAACAACTAGAGTGGGCCGGTGTATTGTCGTGGTGCAAAATCCGTGAATTGTTTCTCAAAAGTTTGGGTCGTACTGCCTCACGTAAATTATGTAAAACTTGCAGATAGTACTCCTTATTGACTGTACGACTAGTGGGTAAAAATTCGTAACGAACTATTCCATTCCAGTCAAAGAAAACCATTAGAATGACCTTCGCATTTGACCGAACTTGACGCGCATTTTTGGTCCTGACTCTTCAGAAAACTTTCATTGAGACGACTGAGCCTTCGTTTCGATATCATAGTCATATACCCACGATTCAGCATCAGTTATAACGCATTTGAGCAAATCTGGATCATCAACGACGTGATTAAGCAATTGTTCAGCGATGGCTATCCGATACTTTTTTTGTTC
Source organism: Coronaproctus castanopsis (assembly GCA_032883995.1). NCBI lineage: Eukaryota > Metazoa > Arthropoda > Insecta > Hemiptera > Monophlebidae > Coronaproctus > Coronaproctus castanopsis. The sequence continues at coordinate 269,713,656 of CM065052.1, forward strand.
GAAATTCATTAATTTTGGAACAAATTTTGCTGCCACTCGTTTCATGCTCAAAACATATAAAATTCGTACCTCTTCAGTAAGTTCTCCGAGAGTAATTCTTCTATTAGCAAGCATAATCTGTTTAATTTTTTCTACGTTTTCATCAGTGATGAACGTGTTAGATTGTCCAGACCTCGCGTCATCTTCTGTGGCATCACAACCTTCCTGAAAGCGTTCGTACCATTAATAAACTCGTGTTTGTGATATAGTATCGTCGCTAAAGGCCTTCTTTAACAGTTTGAATACGTCGCTGCACTTAATTCCGTTTTTAACACAACATTTCAAACAAATTCCCTGATTCGACATTTGACCATCGCCGAACACACTAAAACGCTGTCGTTTTTTTCGCTCGGTATAAGCATCGCAGCTGTGTGATATTTCACACGTTACTTTTTGGTGGACCGAATGCAACGAAAAATATCATACACAAATAGATTATATATTAATATACAATATTAAGAAATAATTAAAAATTTCCCTGCTACTCGGATCATAGATAGGAAGATTTCACTTAGAAATGAAAAATGCATAGTGTACAGACAGATAATATTAAATAATAATAATAATATTTAAAATGTAAGGATCACGCATCGGAACAGTATACTACCTGAGGGTAATGTTTGACCCTAAAATGTCATGGAATGAAGAGACTAGATTTTTGTTACAAAAGTGCAACAAAGGACTACTACGAGCCATTACCGGAATGAAGTGGGGTGCCCATCCAGTAGTAGGTCTTCAGATCTATAAAGCACTCATCAGAACCCATATAGATTATATTGCGCCGTTCATTACTTTTAATAAAACATAGCAAAAAAATTACAGCTGATGCAGAATGTTGCCTTTCGCTTATGTTTGAGCGTCATGCGCTCCACTCTCATTAATATCCTACAGGCAGAAGCTGCGGAGCCTCCCTTTTCGTTAAGACAGAAATTTATATCCGACAAACTTTACCTTAGAGTCAGGGCGCGTTACCCTCACATAATCAACAAACAACTTACTCGTATGTACAAAGCTCGCAATAATAAATATTGGCTTGGTAAACATTTACCTCCACTCATTCATAGTCGTAATAAGCTGCACGAGATAAGTTTAGTACAGACGTCTTTAGATCCCTTCTATAACATTTCCCTCCAAATACCACAGTTTAGATTACAGGTGGATACTAGCTTTTTCAATACATCGAAGAGTCTTCTAAATGGCATTAACAATTCCATTGTCGAGTCAGTATTGGAAGAGGAGTACAACGCTTATGAAATTATTTACACCGATAGCTCTTTTGAACATTCTAAAAAGAGATATACAACCGCTTTTTAAACCACAGTAGAAACATCTCTAAGTTGTTCCGCATACCATATGCAAGCTCATTATTTTTGATGGAAATGTACGCCGTATACGAGGCTGTTTCTTTTATTATATTATATAAGAAAAAAAGTATCCTAATATTTACTGACTCCATGAATGTTCTTTTACAACTATCTAGATTCCCGGAATTTTCAATGAGTATATTAGAACGACAGTGGGTTTGGCAACTTCACGAGCGTGGAACTAAGGTGAAGTTTAAGTGGCTCCCTGTCTACTGTGGCGTCCGTGGAAATGAGATAGCGGATACGATTACTCGATCAGATCTAATCCCGGCTATTGAGAAGCACGTTACACTACAATAGGTACAGTTAATATCGAAGCTTAAGGAAATATTGTACGGTTCTTTTCAATCATATTTCGAATTTCAAAGCTTGTTAAAAGGTAAAAAATATGCTACTATTCAAAAGACAATTCCAAAAGAGCCCTGTTTTAAACATGGGGATCTCCTCTATAAAGTGTGTGTTTAAGGAGTTGTCATAACTATTAACCTAGTCATCTTGCCAAATTGATGATCATCAGAATGGGAGTTTGTGAGATATGTAATATAGAAGATAGCATCGAACATCAGATCTGGTCCTACCCAAAATACAAAAATAGAGACAGCTTTATGTTTGAACTTTTATCGAAGGAGAGGAAATTCTGAAGGTGGAAACGCATTTTTAAAAGATTGTACAACAATAAATTACATAGCAAAATTTTAGCTCAAACCGTATAAGAAGGAAAATAATAACACACCAGAACCCATTGCACAGATCAATACTAGAAGTAAAGTTGAAAAACAGGGTTCATATGCAAAATATCAACGCTAGAGAAAATCATAGTAACAATTATATTCGGGTAATAAAGGGACAAAATGGAACATGTATGGAAAATGTAAAATAGACAAAGTGAATAACAAACTGGATGTTATATAAATGAAGGAAAAGAGGAACAAAAAAAAGTGTCACGATAATATAGTAAAAATGTTAGGACATAATATCAAAGAATGGATACTGAACGGCTTGAATGGGCTCAGTTGAGGGAGACCATTGAGAGGTTAACTAATACAAATTAAGATATATGCATAGTATAAGAAACAGTTGTAAATGGCTAATTATATATCATATAAATACAAAATAACAAATAAATACATTTACAAGCATGCATGTCTATATAATTGACTATCCTTCATACTCCTCACTCAGATTGTCTCTCACCCTTTCCTCCTCACTTCTTCTTGTCTTCAAAGATGAATCATCCTCTTTTATTAACCTAATCATGTTCTTATGCATGGATTGACTGTCTTTTTTAATCCTCACTCAGATTGTCTCTCAAACTTCCCTCCTCACTCAGATTATCTCTCAAACTTCCCTCCTCACTTCCTCTTCTCTTCAAATATGAATCCTCGTATCTTACTAACCTAATAATGCTCCTACGAATGTGCCTCTAGCCTTAGTTTCTGCACACGGCACGTTAATTTAGATTAATAATAAATAATAATAATAATATATGTACATATAAAATACGTAAATACATACTAATGTAAATAAAACAAATTGTTTTTACTTTCGAACATGTAATTATTATTTTTTAAACATCGTTATTATTTTTTTAAGTAAACGTTATAAAGCTACCGAAAAAAAATTAATTAATTCTTTCGGAATGTTTGTTTTCACATTATCTGCAGAATGTCTCTTATATATCGCTGTAATTCATTTATTTATATGTATATATATATATATATATATATATATATATATATATATATACACATAAAAATAAAATAATAACGACAAAGATTAAGATGAAAAAAAAACGTATAAAGCGGCAAATTACCAAAAGTTAGCCGAGGCGTAGTAAAACGGTTTTCGAATGGCATTTTCGGTTTAACGTTCCTGCGGTCAATTTAACGTACCTTCTTCGCAGCATAGAAAGGAGCTGCTGTCATCGTCGTTATCAGCAACAGCAGCAGTTTCCCATACACGAGAAAATTCCCGGTACAAAATTAACCCTCATCCCGCATGTCATTAGGCCGCGGTTCAGGCTGAAAACTCTGTAAGCTCGTCATACATTTACCAGACACGAAAACTATAAATCACTCTGAAACTTACTACCTTCGGGGAGGAGGGGATAATATGCGACGTCCGGGATGTTAAAATGACACGACGTTTGACTTAGGTCTTTTATAATGCGAACAACAAAAAATTCTAACCGTGCTAAGCCGTAGACGGATATTAGCAACGAAATGATACTTCAATAATAATAATAATAATAATTAAATTACGACATGAATTTATTTTTTTATTAAGCCTATTATTATTTGACCAAGATATAATATAATATAAACGAAATTAGCAGAATGAAATAGTTAACCGGCCTATTATTATTTAATCTCCTAACATGGCGCTATTTTGTTAGCCGGGAATTATTTTAAATACGTAATATAAAATTGGAATGAAATATAACGTGTAACGACGATCTTTTTAAAAATATTTTTTGACTAATCGAAATAGCAAAAAGTGTCCTAGGGTAATTAACTAAAATACGGAAAGACTATTAAAGATACCAAGTAAGAAGAGATTAATGGAAACACACTAATATTTTCGATAGTTAACTACAGATCCAAATCGTATACACTACACAAAACTTTATGTCGACACTTAGAAACACTTGAAATGATCTATTATAGAAAGTGTTCAAAATAATATCGTAGATTGCACAACAAATCAATTTTGAAAGATGTAGGAATAGAGCAAAAAAAAAAAATAGGCTAGTGCAGAAGATAAAAAGAAGAGCAACCAGATTTTTTAGCCATGTTATACGCCGAAACCGATTTGGATTAGTAACAGGAAAAATAAATAGATGACGGCCAACCGACTCGACTTATCGACTATATTCTATAATCATCAACAAGTCAGTTAACGGAAGTGGCTCAGAATCGGAATGACGAAAAATAGTTGAAAGATGCTCATGATTGGTCACGACGTCTGAAAACAGACAACGATCAAGAAAGAAGAATAGATAACGAAACTGACCACTCTGAGAAAATAATCTAATTTTACGATTGGTTCACTCATTGAAAAATATACTTCGAAACATGTACGTAGATGCGTAATAAGAATATTCATACAAACACACACACGTATATAAATATCGCCATGCTGTTTATTACATAAAATATTAACTATATCTCATTGTACACTATTTTTACATGAGCTAGCATTCGAGAAACAAATTACATGCAACGCAGGTTATGATTTTATATATATATACATATATATTATCATCATTGTCCTGGTATCATTAATTGTGACTGGTCCTTGTAAGTTTATTTTTACGTACAAAAAGGCCCAGCATTCAACGCACTATTTACATGGACCGCAGCGCATATATAGTCAGACGGATTGGAGTACGCTATCTTCTACGTAATAAGTAAAAGTTACGTAATGATGAAAAGCTTCATAAACTTTTTATGATGTGAGTTAGTTTTGAACCCTCGACCGTCGAAGTGACAGTAGAGAACTCTAGATCATTGCGACATACACACACACACATATATATATATATATATATAATTTTATTAATAATCTTTTGAGAAAATAAAACATAAAACAAAGAAATCGACAAAATTATGTTTACGAAAATCAAAATTTTTCTTTATTTACTTCATATGACAATATCAGACCACTGCTTGACGAGAAAGCCTCTTCCGATTCCTTCCAAATGCTACGATCCTCCCCGGCCAATTTTCAAAAATTTTTTTAAATTTATCTGTCCACCGCATCCTCGATCGTTCTAAAAGTAGTTTTCCATCAGGTTTCCAAGATGGTGACACATTTATCCAACAAATTTGTCTCTAGTCACATGCCCGCACTGCCTCGATTTATACTATTATTAATATTTACCACATCTGTTACTTTTTTTTTTGATTTTTTTTATACGTATTTTTTCAGTCCATTTGTCATTTAGTGCCATTCCCAACATAAACTTTTCCACCGTTCGTTGATTAATTCTAATTTTTGTTCTACTTTTCCTTATTTTAATACTCGTGTTTCGCTAGCATATGTTAAAACTGGCAGAACACACTAGTCATACTTTTTTTCTTTTACCTTAAGGATGTTGTAGTATTTTTAAGTATATTTCTAAGTTTCAGGAACATCACCGTCTATGTTAATTGTATTATTCCGAATATTTCGATTTTTAAATCGTTATTTAATTCATTGTTCTAAATAAATGAATTTATGTGTCCTTTTCAATTTTTTTGCTGCCTTTATATGTATATCACTATATTTATCTTTTACAAATTCATTCTAGATATATTTTATTTGAATTATAATTATTTTACTATTCGACCATTAAGCTAATAATTTTTATTCTAATTTTCCTATTAAAATGATCATATTTCTTTATGAGAACCTATATTTAAACACGTACGCAAATATAACAATGTATAAAACAAAATAAGTTTTAAATAATATATCGTTTGAAGTTTATTTAAATTAAATAATTTAGTATAAAGTATATTATATAATTACGATACAGATTATTTAATTTTTACGAGTTGCTTCTAAAAACAAAATACGAACTTCGAATATATCCAAAAGTTTTATATGTAATTATATACATAGGAAGAGAACCTCGTATATCTTCTTGTTCTTTTTACGCGTTCCGTCTTTGTGCATGGACACTTCTGCCAACTCTGCAGATGTATTGTTGCACCATCGGCACATATCAGTTATCCATGACATTTTTCTACTCCATGGCTTCCGATATCACTCGCTGACACAAATCAGGACAAGTTTGAATAAATAATACCTTTCTGAATGTCCATATATATATATATATATATATATATATATATATGACTAATATTTTAATTTTCTGGAGGTTACAATGTATACCAGTTAAATTTAATTTGACATTTTATATATAATATATAAATATATATACATTATCCTTTCAGCCGAACTTTATGCGATTTACCTTGTCGTATGATAAGCTCTAACATCCAACAGCCCTCCTTATGCGATGTATTTAGCAACGTCAGCATTTTTTAATACAGCTCCTGAAAAGGATAGACGCTTTATTTCTGCAATCTTAGATCTAAACTAAATAAGCAGTATTTATACATAGCATAACATACGCAAAAGAATAGCCCAATGACTAAATTCTGCTAATATGACTAATCGATGAGGTTTGATACGCTTCAGCCTTCTGAGATCAGATCAGTCAGTAGACAGAAGTGCCGATGCCTCCGTGTTTGAATGGTAAAAAAGCCGTTTCTGATGCTGTCGAGCATAATCATATATTACTTAATTGACCGATAAATGCATCATTTCGTTGAAACCAACGAGAATTAGTGATCAGCCGAAGAAATTTATTTTGAGCTGTTTAAATTACTTTTCGATTCGATGCTTTAGCACATCCCCATATTTTTAATCCGTAAGTCCATATTGGATGTATAACAGTTATATATTAGGAGCTCATCCTACAGCCAAAGAAATAACACGGTTGTTATTAGTCAAATCGAGGCAATTAGTCTCGTTCCTGTGGATTCCAGGTTATGCCGGGATTCCAAGGAATGAACTAGCAGATAGAGCAGCAAATGAGACTGCTACATTGTTGCCTGTCCCAATCGTCGCAGTTCCAGATATTGATGTACGTAATTATGTCAAATCAAGATTTTTTGCTTCGTAGCAACAAAAGTAGCAATCGATCTCCTCATTAAATAAGCTTCGCCAAACCCAAAATTCCGTTTTACCTTGGAATACTTCGCTTCCAACCCGCAGAGAAGACGTTGTCTGATCGCGGCTAGGTAATACAAGACTCACCCATTCACACCTAGTCAACAGAACTCCGGCTCCTCAGTGCCACGTGTGTAACGTCATGCTTTCCGACTCCCATATCCTCATAGATTGTCCTTTGTATTCCTCACTTAGATTGTCCATCAACCTTCTCATTTCCTCTTCTCTTCAAAGATTACTAACCTAATCATGTTTTTAAATTCCTTTCTCCTGTGTCTCTAGCCTTAGTTGCTGCACACGATACGTTCATTTAGATTAATAATAATTATGTGTGTGTATAAAATACATAAAATTATTCGTATCTTTTCCAATGCCTTACGCAGCAAAAAGACGGTCCCCGGTTCCGGCTTACAAAAGTTCGGCACAATTAATCGATAATAAAATTCTAAGTAATTCAGACTTGAAAATATAGATGGGCGACCGAAAATCTAGATAAACGTAATCTTATTCGAAACTCATACAACGAACCGTCAGGTTTTAATTTCACCGAGAAAATTATGGTCCAGATTTAATCGCATCAGTACAGAATATGGAAGATGTGAAACATTGAATAAATGCATCATGCAACTGCGGGGAAGAAGATACAATTTATTGATCACATTCCGACAAAATATCGAACGCGCGCTTTAAACAATGGCTCATGGAGCTAACTGACCAGCAGAAAGTTGGGATGGAGAAGCTAGATTTCGATTTATTACATTTGTAATGTAATCAATAATTAATTGTAATTTACACCACGAAATAAATAATAATAATAATAATAATAATCACTCTTTATCCAAACCGTTATATAAAATTACTTTAACGCTCGCGATCCACTCCGTTTAAAATAGCATAGACGTTAAGCCGGATTACAATTTAAGTCGGATTATACGTTGTAAGCCCGATTTCAAAATCGAAATAAAATTAGCTTCCACCGGCTATTGGACCGCGAATTATAAAGACTAAATGAACTAGGATGAAAATCGAATTCATTTAATAGCAGATGCACGCTATATATATCTTATGAAAAATGGGTTCTTTATATAGTTAATCTTCGTATCGCAAAATTAGGTTCGACTTATTTTTATTAAACGAACATTCGTGTTATACGTTAAATCTGTCGCGAATTCTATCAACCGTAATATAACAAATCTCTATTACGAAACCTATCAACTTTAATCTAAACTTTTATTTACTACTTGTTCTAAAGTTTGAAACTCCGACATATATATATATATAAGCGCTCGTTTAAAAACCTTTCTGGAATTACGTATAACTTTTTAAAACATGTTCAAACCGTACATACTCGCTTCATAAGAGAATTATTGGCAGACTATTGATGCGTTAGTGTTATGATATAACCCCTACCCTCAAAAAAAGCACCTGAATTCAGAATGCCCGAGACCGGAACGAATGAAGAAAACCATTAACGTGACGGATTATTAAGTATTAAACCTTAAGAAATAATTAAATTAAAAATCAAAACCCTACACATGATTCGAATAACATCCTCCGTAAATTATTATGACACCAAACATATATACGTACGCGCATACATACAGATGCAAATACACACACACACATATATATATACATATATATAATTATCCGCGTTAATTACACAATTTTACTTTAGATATTAATATTAAAATTCTTATTTTCCAGACCCAAAAATTTCGTATTTTTATAGATTTTAATTTTAAAAGAGTTAACTATGGCACGTACTAAAATTTGGATGTTTTAAAACTATTGTGATTACTACGTACCTTGATCTTTATTTATTTACGTATTTAACGTTAATTTTCGAAACATTAACTTTGGTTTTACATTTTTCGATTATTGCTCTAAATATATATTTCTCGAAACAGTCGACTTTAATCAAATCACAAATTTCTTGACTTTTTGTGGCATTCATATTCAAAACTTAACCCCACCAAAAAAAAAAAAAAAAAAAAAAAAAAAAAAATGAAAAATATTACACATCGTCGATTAGTCTCCGCGACAACTACAAACATTTTTTTTTAAAATGTACATTGCGATCTTACAACTAATGT